>MU184235.1:0-28084 GCA_016904865.1 Pissodes strobi
AAAACGGAAATCCTTCAACGATCATTTTGTC
Organism: Pissodes strobi; assembly: GCA_016904865.1. Classification (NCBI taxonomy): domain Eukaryota; kingdom Metazoa; phylum Arthropoda; class Insecta; order Coleoptera; family Curculionidae; genus Pissodes; species Pissodes strobi. Next base: position 32 of record MU184235.1, read on the forward strand.
TCAACAAATACGAGGGCCAATACAAAATTAACAATACAACTTGTATGTTTAAATAAGTATCGACTGAATAGACCGCTTACATTAAAGAAGTTGAAAACAAGGTGTTTTCAGTAATTGATTCCGACAAGGTCTACTTTGCTGTAACAAAATTTAAAACTGGCCATTGCCGAACAAAATGTTAACATTTCGCCTATTCTAAATGATTATCAGGAACCCAGAATAATTCTAGTTGTATTATTATCGCAATATGAAAATTGCCAGAGATGCAGTTGCACCTATGAAAACATGTTCCACTAAAACGAGGTATCAAATTTATTTTTGATATTTAGGACGTTTATTGTTAGTTCAGTATACTATATTGCTTGTAAGACATTGTTGAATTTGTTAAATAAATAATTATTGCTTTAGATATATTTTTTTCTATTCATATCTTGATTTATTAGACATTTTACTATAACTGTATTTGAACTTCTACGTATGAAAAGCAAAATGGGGGGCATAAACGCAACCATTTTCTATTAAAAAGTTCAAAAATGATGAATGATAGCCAGTCGGTTGGAATAGCAGAATTCTATAAGCCTAAGTATTTAAAATTATACACATTTTTTCGATTACCGTATCAAAGCTATATTGAATTATTCTAAGAAATTGTCATCAATGTGTGAATATTTGTTAATTTAAACCTAGCTTTCCGTCGCCAGAATTTCATTCCTGTTTCTCTATCGGACTATGAATGAATGACCTTGGAAGGTATTAGTACACTACGACCTGTATAGATCTTCCTTGGTACTTTCGTTGATGTGATTCTCAATCAGGGTACCTCATCCAGCTTCAATGCTTTGATAAATGCAAGTAGTCTAGATCGTTCTATGGATGGAAGTTCTTTCTGTCGGACGATGCAGCACCCGAAGCAGGTCATTCACGACCGCCTCGCACTCCGTGAGAAGGTGTTCCGGGGTTTCCTCCCCTCCTCACAGAACCGGCAACTGTCCTCGTTTTCAATTTTTATTCTCCCCAGGTGCCTTCTCAACCGGTGATGATGCGGAGATTGTTCTTACTCAGTGCTAAAGGTGTTTTGATCTTCCTGGGTGAGAGGGCCCTAGAAACATCTTTGATTGCCTTAACCCTGGAAGACGTTCCTGGAAGCGGAATTTCTGCATTGAAGGGGTAGTTTGTTATTCTTGCCTAGTTCGTTTAGCCTATCTGGGCATTTCCATTCCATTCTGGAGCTGATTGTTGGTGAGCTCAGTGCTTTGATGGCTGCTTGACTGTCTAAGAAGATGACAGTCTCTCTCTCCCTATAGTTTATGTCAAGGTCGCCTATGGCGTTAACTTCCGCCTGGAATATGTCCGGGTGTTTTCCCATTGCGTTTCCTGGCCCAAATACTCCGGCTCCGATCCCCTGCTCAGTTCTTGACTTATCTGTATACCAATTTATGGCACTTTGCTGCAATGTGAGAAAGCCAGTGGTGTTCTTTTCCATTCTTCTCTACTCCTTATCACGACCGGACTATAGAGCTATCACTCCTTTACCGAATTGTCTGATTTAAATAAAATAGATGAAAATAAACTATTTTTTCTACTTCTGCTTTAATTGATGTATTAGACATTTACAACCAGTATCATAATGAAGCACATTATTATAACCAATCAAAATTCAACATCACAGTGATATTTGGTCAATATCAAAGACAGTCATGATTGTGATAGATTTAAAATGTATCAACTTTGACAGATCATAGACAATTTACTTAGTAAAATTTACAAGTTGCTATGACTATGACTGTTTTAAGATCTATCAATTTTGACAATTCATAGTTACTATTTACTTAGCAAATTTTGAAAACGCAAGACTAGGCCTTAGTATGACTGGTCGTAGAAAATAATAGTGTATGCAACTCAAATTTAATGGCTATTACGCCACTCGTCTACGGCTCGTGTCGTAATTCTCATACTCGTATCTTAATAGATATCATTAAATATTCATTGCCTAATATACTCACATATTTAGTACTTATTTGATAAGGACCAATCAAAATAAACAAACGAAGATTGCAAAACAAAGAAATAAGACCAAAACGTTTTTTTACATAGACGACCCTGTATTGTTTTCGCCATAATAACAGATTTTTTGTTCTTGAATTGTATAATTTTGTATCGCATTATTGAGAGAGAGGATTGCAATTACATAATATTAATAGTACTGACAATAAAACCAGTAATAGTATCATTAATTTAAAGCGGAATGATGTTTATAACTATGAACACCCTATATACTGATGTCAACAAAGGTCAATCTTAGACAGACTCTGTATGGTTGAGGCATCGTTTATACAGCTTGAGGCGAATTCATATCAGTTTTGGTTAGCTGCAGCTTCCAAATTATTTTAATAAATATTCCCTAGCTTCCTAGATGACTTATGTTCCTGCACAGGAATCAATAAAAATTAAGAGATGTCTTCCAATTTTTGTTACGATGTATAGGTAGGTACATAAAAGCAACTGAAACAATTAAGTATTATATGAAATAGGAACACATCTTTAATATTTTAATAAACTGGTCCTATCAGTTGAACCCATTTTGACTTGATGCAGTAAAGGTTATTAAATTTGTTATACATTGGGCGCAATTAAAGAATCAATAAATTATGTCACGCCGAAAAGTTATAAGATTTGAGCTATCTGGATCACACATTGTTTGTTGTTCCAATGTTATTTTAATAACGTCTATGAATTGACACTGTACTACTTTTCAAATGTAATTTTATAATTATATAGATCTACCTTTTGTGCAGAAATGGATTAAAGTAATATTAATAAACAATTATAGCAAAATAAGTACGTTCCATAGTTCAAGTGCAATGTATAAAAATATATTCAAGTTCAATTGAAAGAAAAATCCTCGAGTACGGGAAATTTCATCTTCATTACAGATTTGTCAGCATGTTTGCCACATGGAAATTCTTTTACTTTCAACGTGAAAATAAACTCATGCGTTGCGAGGATTGGTCATAAATTTCATTCAACTTTAAATGATTTTACTGTCAGTACTACATATTATGTAATTGCAATCCTCGTTCTCAATAATGCGATATAAAATTGTACAGTTGGTCAAAGAAGCTTGGAGAGAGAGAGTAGACTTATTTAAAAATTTACAGTTGTTTGATATTTGGTTCAGCCACCACCCTCTGAATAAGAAGGCCTGATATCTAAATCAAAGATGGCGTCGTGAGTAGGGAGAAGGTTCTGACAATGGAGAACGTATTAATTCATAATATATAAAGTAGTTTTGTGAACTTCAAAAAAATACATACCTAAATTATTTTTAATAATTAATGTCATTTACCAAAGGAACAACAAAAAATCTTTTGGGGGCCACACCCATCATAAAAAGCAACATAACATAAGTGTATACCCATAAACTAACACAAGAATACATAGATATGTTTTAAAGACGTTTACTTTTGAGGATTTTTTTGATTTGACACAATTGTTTCTGTTTGGTTTTAAAAAAAAGATAATAATTATTATAATACGTAGCTCAACAATAATTATAATATGCTATGCTGTCAAAAATACAGACTATGAATGGCTATTGATTTATAAATATACAGTGATTTGTTTAAAATATATCTCGAAGTGTATACCTATAAACTAAAACAAGAACACATAGTTACTTAGATATTTTTTAGACTGTTTAAATAAGATAATGTAATATGAAAAAGTAACGTTTACTTTTGAGGAGTGTTTGATTTGACAAAATTCTTCTGTTTTGCTTAAAAAATAAATTTTAAATTTTTAAGAAAACTGAATTTTGAAAATTTTGTCTATTCTTTTCAGCTTGAGCCTGTGCAATAGAAAAGGCCTTGCTACTCTAGGTTTCTTTAGTTTTTTGCCTAGTTACCAACAACAAACAGCGTTTTCAAACATTTTTTTGGACTGGTTGACTTGGTACTGTTGTGATACAATTTTTGGCACTTGTGGTCATTATTGTAAATACAAAAAAATACAGTGTGTTCCTAAATATGTTAAAATATCACTTATAATGTTTAAATGGCCTTCTACAGAACGCTGTTCGGTATGTTGTTTTAGAAAATAAGCTTCAGTAAGAACTTTCTCTACAGTAATAAAACATCATGTAGGTTCTTCAAGAGGTAAGTTGAGGTGGCTTTTGTGATGACATTGTAATTTTGGTGACAGCACCACACATGTGTTCTATTATTGATATATACAGATTTTCAGAAATAAAGACAATAAAATAAGTGAGCTTGAGGAGCTGCATCAATATTAATAAAACAGATATTCATCTGAGCTAAAGTGGATTTCACACACCTAAAATATATATTTACTTTAATTGCCTGCGTTAGACCAAAACTTCGTTCAGGACAGTCATTGAATACAATACAGCCACCCTAGGGGTAAAGTATGCAAAGCATTTTTTAGGCAAAACATAAAAAATCACACAATTAATTAATATCATATGTTGTGCACGTAAAGTCTCTAAAAATACAGTGTGTATGAGTAGTCACAGCCTATAAAAACATAAAAAAAACAAAACTTAACCAAGTATTCTTGGTTGCAACAAATGGTTTTTCCCTCTTAATTCAATTTATCCACTGCTGCTGCATGAATTCACCTTCTTTTGCAGATGAAAAACTGCCACTTTGGGTCCATTTTTAAAATTCTCCTCTACACCGTGTTTTCAATTCATTCGACACTATTATACATATATTTAAAAGCTAATTTTCTCAACTACGTGACTGTACTTAAACCAAAGCTTAAACATACTTTAATTATTACAACACGTACCTAAAACCACCCTACAACTCTTAACCAATATTCAATAATGCTATAAAGAGTGTTTAGGTATCCTAAGTAAAACTGAGGTATTAAAATCAAACCTCTGATGTTGTTTGGCTGTGGCCTAAATATCTGTGGTTAACTAAAACTTATATGTAGAGCCAAAAGGCAGTCAAAGTAAAAGACATTATTATTATAAAGCCCCAAAATAAAAATTTCAACAGCTTCTTAGGCATTAGGCAGACAGTGTGGATATTAAAATGTAAGATATTTTAGATATTACTACGTATTATAAGTTCTGAAATGACAATAGATATTTGTGGAAACACACCTTGTACCAGAGCAATCAGTTCCTAACTATAAACTAGGAAGTATAGTGTAGTGTAATAGGGTTAAGAGTCTATTTTCACGAACACAGGGCAATGTCCTTGCCTTTAACACAATAAATTACTTGCTTTATATAAATTGTTCACTGCAAATGCACAAATTTTACAATTTTACATATTTTATATTAAAAACTGGAAATATACTTTACAGCATTTAGTTTCGCTCCCAGTTCGAGCGGCCATATTGGCTACTTCTTGTCTTAGTTATTGGGCCTTATTATTAAGGGGGTGGTGGTTCAGCCATTTTTCAGATATTTAAGTTTAAAATATAATTCAATTGAAATTTAGATTGACTTGCAAATAAAATGTTCGGTTGTTAAATTTAAGTCTTGACACATATTGCGTATTGTGTCCAAAACGTAAGTTTAACAAGCCGAACATTTGTATTTTAAGGCAATCTAGAACTCAGTTTTAATTTAATTATTATATTTTAAACTTAAATATCTCAAAACGGATAAACCAAATATCAACACACTATATATTTGTTAATCAATAGTATATTATTTTATATGGAGGAAAAGTGATACTTTTCATGGCGCGCTCGTGTTTAACAGCCGAACGGAGTGAGGCTGGTAATAGAGAGCAAGCCATGAAAAGTAACTTTTCCTCCAAATAAAATATGCTGTTTTTTCTTCAAATGTCGACAAATTAATGCAAAAACATCTCTTTTTAATAGTAATAATATCTAATTATTATTAAAGATAAATGGGTTTGCAAGGCGGCTTAGACCACGGTCGTAGGTGGCCTTGCTTAGACCGGTGTCGGTGAATATAATGTAACATAAAGCTGTCAGTGGACACTGTCAACAGTAATTAATTTTTTAAGATTGCATCTCCGATTGCGTTTTAATTCCGTATTGATAAGCAGTTATTTAGTAAGTTCGATTAAATAATAACCAATTTGTTCCTAAATTAGTGATTTTTAGAAATGCAGTCACAAATTGAGCGATAAATACAAATTGTAGTTTAATAAATCTTGAGTTGTTGACGGTTGACGCTTATTTTGTTGTCTGTTTGTATTGTATCTATGTTGCTATGACAACACTTTTACCTCCGCCGGCGGAAAAGTGAAAAGTAAAGCTCCGGCGGAGGAAAAACGAAACTTCACCGCCGCCAACACAGTCGAGTAATGACGGATTTACTGACGTTTGAAGAAAAAATATTTTGTTATAGCGAAAACAACACAGGGTCTAGTTAAAAAAAACATTTTGAACTTATTTCTTTGTTTTGCAATCTTGGTTTGTTATTGTTTATGGTCCAAAAGATAATACGGAAATAATTATTTTCCTAAAAAGTGCGCAAAGTGTTACTTTCCCGCACGCTAAAGCAGTTAGACGAACGACGCGAAGCGGAGTTCGGATATGCTTTAAGTGCAGCAAAGACACTTTGCGCAAGTGTTAGGAACAATGCTTTTTCTACGAGTACCCTAGAAAAGCAGAAATATTATTATTGTACGCAGAAATCATTAAAATATTGAAAAATCGAGTATAAACACGGCAATTATGCGAAACGAAATGAGTGCGCAAAGTAGGTACTTTCCGCACGCGAGTAGAAAAAGATATTTTAACTTTCGTATAATCTATGTTTCTCTAACTCTTAAATAAACCCTATATGGGTGTCAAAATATAAATGAACACTCTATATACTGATGTCAACAAAAGCTAACCTTAGAGAGGTTCTGTATGGTTGAGGTGAATTCATAGTTTGGGTTAGTTGTCAGTTGTCACTTCCAAATTATCCCTAGATTCCCCTAGATGGGTATGCCATTATCGTATGATATTCAAAATACTGATTAATTTAATATTAATCGGAGTTCAAAGTAGTGGCACTAAGAAAACTATAAAATTCAGAGCTTGTTTTGATTTATTTTTTGCCATTTTTAGTGACTATTATTATGAAGTAATAACTATTATACAAACGCACACGTATTTTTTTTATATAGGAAATTGCAGACTTAACCATCGTTATATTAAGTTGATGCATAAGTCCGTAGCGTTTTTTTTTTTGAAAATCAAAATTTACTGAATTTAGATAAACCAACCCAAAAACTAATCAACAAAGTATTCTCCTCCATTGTTTACAATAACTGTTTCCCATCGTTCTGGCATTTTTTCTATTTCACACCTGAAAAAAGGTGGTGGTTTACAGTTGAAAACTTCATCTAGCCAATCGTAAAGATCAGCTTCGTTATTAAAGGAGTTACCTCGCAGGTTGTTAGATAAAGACCGGAAAAGTTGAAAATCTGATGGAGCAATGTTAGGAGAATAAGGTGGATGTGGAACAACTTCCCAACCCAGTACTTGGATAACAGCTTTCGTAATGTCAGCAGTATGCGGACGAGCATTATCATGCTGAAAAATCACTTGATTCTATCCCTGGCTGTTTTTTTTTCGAATTGTAGCTGCAAGATTATTGATCTGCTGGCAATAAATTTCAGCAGTGATGGTTACATTCCTGAGGAGCATTTCAAAGTAGATGATGCCTGCTTTATCCCACCAAATGCACAACATTACTTTACGTGGATGAAGGCCAGCTTTTTTATTAGGACTTAGCCATCCCTTTCTGTTTTTAACATTAACATAAAGGCACCATTTTTCGTCACCAGTCACAATGCATGACAGGAAAGGCCGATGTTGTTGGCGAGCTAAACGATGTCGTTCAACCAAAGAAGCACAGATGTTTACACTCCGATTTTTGTGGTTGTCACTCAACGCGTACGGTACTCATACACCAAATTTTTGCACTTTACCCATAGAATGCAGATGTGGTACGATCGTTGATTGGCCACAATGCATCAAATCAGCTTATTCTCGAGTTGAACTGACGGGGATCGTCATGAATTAAAACGTTTAAATGAGGTTCGCTTGGTCCTCCTGAACGTGGAGTGGAGAGTTATTCATGTAAAAATGCCACCTCTGAAACGAGCAAATCATTTCGTCCCGTAATGTTCATTTTTTCCTACCTGACACTCCATTTTCTTCAACTGATAATTAAAACAACGTTTCTTAAAAATTAAACAACTCATGACGTTTTTAGGAGCACAAAACTGTAACACTAAAATTACATTGACAAATACCATATATACGTTTTAGCCGGAGGAACCGAAAACGCTACATACTTATGCATCAACCTAATAAATATAATTTTTTTATGCAGTGCACGCTAAAATGTTCTGGCTTAGGATAAAATTGGCAACTTCCCTGACAGCGTTTAAATTCCCCGACTTTCCCCAAGTTGTCCAAATCGCTGAGAAGCCTACCATTTGCATAATATTACAGTAAAGTAATTACCAAATTACCCTGATATGTTCAATTACAGCGTCTGCATGTTCAGAGAATAATGTTTATTTTCAATATCATGGAGCCAAATAAATATTAGCTTAGCTTTTTTGCAATGCATACGCACACCGTCTATTTCAAGGTTGCCCGAACCAATAAATTGGCGTAACAAGCATTATTATTGTTATCTATTGTTTATATTTTACAGTTACAGTTAACCGCGATTCGAATTTCACATATAACAATATTTTTAGTGTTCCACGGATACATGATAACGTGGACGGATATGTTTATTTGATGTGTTTATTTTATCTCGTGTATTAGAAGGGAGACAACTATAATATGATTACAAACTAACCGTAGACAAAATACGGCGCGGCGCGTGAAGTTGACACGTTTTATGTTATTTTATTACATACTATGAATGTTGAATACTCAATACTACAATACTCGATACATGGGCGTCTGTTATTCCAAAAAGTTCAACGTACGTAAATTGACAAGTTTACAGTGGCGTCGCCAGCATCTTTTTCCCGGGTGGACACTGTACGGCCCGCACTTATGCAGGGCACCTTTCTTTTGTTATTGTTAGTCGCAAGCGGGGCCGAAGGTGAAAAATTTTTGGGGTGCCACGCCGCCCAAAAGTCATTAAAATCGTTAAAAAAACACAAACAAAAAGGTCGTGGGGTCGAAAACGAATAAAAAACATAAACATTATGTTGAACGTTATTTACATTCAATCAAAAGAGTTTTCCATATATAGAAAGGATTCAATTAAATATTGTAATTATGTAATTGTAATAAGTAGGATATGTATTTATTTCTTTTTTAAATAAAAATATATAAAATATTTTACTAGTTCCCTACTAAATTTTTAATAATTATTATTAAATATATGAAATTATTAATAATTATAAATTAAATATTAACGGCAAAACAGACGACGAAGTGTGGCTGCTGCAATGGAGATGTCGCACATGGTAGCAATAATTTGTAATAATTGTGTAATATATCTGTTATAAAAATAATGTTTATATACACATTGATTTGAAAGTATGGATAACATTTTCTGCTGTAGATATTGATAGACAAAAATAAACTTTGTTTGTAGCTGTATGTAGCGTGGTTAGCCTGACCTTATAAAGAAAAGTATTTTATAAATGCACATGTTGTTTTTGGGTGGGCACTCTACATTTTAGGGGGGCATGTGCCCACCCAGGCCCTCTCGTGGCGACGCCACCTCAAGTTTAGAACGTGCATGAAACGTTTGAACGTTTACAAATTTAATTTTGATAAAATGGCGAATGCGCGTGAAAAAAATTGAAATATCCAGTTTAATAAACTCTATTCTTTTTAGTTTTTTTTAATACTTACAGATAATTAGAGTTCACAAAATTGGGTTGATTTTGTAATTTTTCTCCGTCCGTTTAATACACTCATTAAAAGTAGCTAAATTTATTCGCAACCAAAATGTTTGATTTTAGGACAGGAATATAAATATAATTTTCCATTATTTAATTTATTTTGCTTACGTTATTTTTACCTTTTAACAACAATGTTTGCATTGTTTGCTCTTTTTTATCATACAAAACCAAAACGATTTATTTAATTTAATATAGTTGAAATAAAGTATATTTATACTTCGTAAATATTCGAATCTTTAGCTACATTTGCCTACAGATTCTAATTTATATCATAATATTCTTCATAATTTATTCTATTAGATGTATTAGTTTTATCTGCATCTTTGCGCAATCTTAGCTGTACGAGCGCTTTGAATTTGAATTGATCAGTTGGATGGATTCTGATATAATAAATGTTACGAGTGCTATTCTATTTATCTTGATTAAAGTTGGTCAAACCATATTTGACGTCAGAAGATTGGACTTTTTTCAAATATAAATTAATATAATAATATAACCTCTATAAGAAAAAATTACCATCTGTCAAAATTTGACATTTACAAAATAATTACAGTTTAAATTAGATCAAAGATAAATTACTCAAATCCCTTATTAGGTATACTATGCTAAATATCGTTCAAATATCATTTGTCATTTTAGTTATTGAATTATGTCTGCGTTCCCATATATAGGGTGTCCGGTAAGTTCGGAACAACTCTCGGGAGCTTATAGGGGATGTCAAAATAAGTCTAGTGTTTCATATAACTTTTTCCCTACAGCGCCTCCTAACCTAACGGAGATACAGGGTCGCAAAGGTATACTCGACAATTCACATTCTTGGTTATAACTTTTAAACCACTCTGTATAATTCAATAAAATTTTTGGATTTTGTTAAGGGGATTATTATCCTTAAATCGATATTACAATGTGCTCTTTAACGTTTTAAGGAAGTCAGAAACGGACTGGCTCTCACACAAAACGGGCGAAATTTTTGACAGGTGTCATTAAATTGGGACGAAAATATGATTTTCAGATACTGCCAAGATTTTACTAAAAAAAGGTACTCTTCAATTGTTTCGATTAAATCAAGCGAAAATTAGTTTAAAATTTTTGCGGTAATAAAATGAAAAAATGCTTTGCATAAGAAGTAGTAGGTTATGTTTGGTAACAATTGAGAGTAAAATGTTACTTAAGCCTATATGCCCTTCCTGAACTGGAATAAAATTTCTTATTCTACGCAGGTTTTCTCGTTGTACTGCAAACAACGTACCAGGATTGTTCCGAATTTGTCCACAATACTGCCTAATGCTTAGAACCAAATCTTCTCTGGTATTAACTGGCGTTTAATAAACTAATTCCTTTAAATAACCCCAGAAAAAGAAGTCCAATGGATTGAGACCTGGGGACCTAGCTGGCGAAAGGAAAAGTTCCTCCACGATCAATCCATTGTTGGCCAAAACCAGTAGTCAAATATTGGCGCACTAAACCGTCGTGCAAAAACCAGACGGATGCTCTAATGTGAAGAGGGACATTTTCCAGTAGCTCGTTTAAATATTGTTGCAAGAATTGCAAGTAGCGAGCACCATTTAATCTATCATCTAAAAAAAATGGTTCAATAAGATGGTTTCCAATAATTATACCAGCCCATACATTGACCATAAACCTTTGATGGTGTTTTTTGAATAATCGCAGGGGGATTCTCTTCTGCCCAGATATGTAAATTATGAGAATTGATTATACCATCTCGGGCAAAACCTTTTTCATCCGTAAACAATGTTATTTTCCCTATGTCGCGTCGCTGCAAAAACCAGTTGGCATAGTCGAGTCTTGCTCGGTAATCTTCTGGCGACATAGCATGTACCTTTTGAACGTGATACGGATGAAGCAGTTGTTCTTTAAGGGTTTCATGAACCACCCATTTTGTTACGCCAGTTTGTGTTGCTAACTTGCGAATACTGTTAGACGGATTCTCCTCAATTTGTTCCAAAATACGTTCCTCCGCTTCGGGAATTCTTGCGTTTCTTTGGGCACCCTCTCCACCATGTCGCGTCGGGGTAAAAGGCTCCCTAAATAAATGATATTCATTTCGATAATCAATTTAATAATTTTGTTTTTTATTTTACCTGTTTCTCTTAACCGACGATCAATTCTTTCAAATGTTTTTCGATTGGGTAAAACTCGAGCTGGGAATCTTTCAGAATAAATTCTCCTTGCCTCCAATGAATTACACAAAGCCTTTCCGTAAACCAAATGCATGTCAGTGTATTCTGCGAGAGAGTATTCTGCCATAATTAAATTCATTTTTGTACGACTAATAAGCGTTTTTGACAAAACTTGTCAACCTTGTTACTAACCTGGAGTTTGTCTAATTCCACCATAATAATTATTAAAGAATACTGAACTTAGAAACTAATAAAAGTTACATTTTCTCGAAAACGGTTGATTTAATCGAAATAAATGAAGAGTACCTTTTTTTTAGCAAAATCTTGGGAGTATCTGGAAATCATATTTTCGTCGCAATTCAATGACAACTGTCAAAAATTTCGCCCGTTTTGTGTGAAAGCCAGTCCTGACTTCCTTAAAACATTAAAAAGCACATTGTAATGTCGATTTAAGGATAATGATCCCCTTAAGAAAATCCCAACATTTTATTGAATTATACAGAGTGGTTTAAAAGCTAAAAGCAAGAATGTGAATTGTCGAGTATACTTTTGCAACCCTGTATTTCCGTTAGGAGGCGCTGTAGGGAAAAAAGTTATATGAAACACTAGACTTATTTTGACATCCCCTATAAGCTCCCGAGAGTTTGCCCCGAACTTACCGGACACCCTGTATAAGATAAACCACTGTGTGCCGTGTCAAATCCTACCTATAGCTCCGGACATTAACAATAGACTAAAAGGTTCACTCTTTGCCCCGCGGAACCTCATGCCACGTTGCACCTCGTCTGGTCTAAAGTCTGGCGTCTCACCTTTGTAAGCGCTACATCAAAAGTGCCGACTGAGAGTGGACCTATAATAAAGTTACGGCCCTGGGCAGGGATGCCACAATTGCACTTTGCTAAGGCTGAAAATAGTCATTGAACCAGCCCTGTGTATCTAAATTATTTAAGGGCACACACCTAGAGAAAATATGCAAAACTCTAACCAACAGATGAATAATATCGCTTCTTTGTTGGAATGCTGGGCATCAGGTATTTGAAACAGCTAGGTTGGTTAGGGACCAGCTGCCTCAACTTTTAAGGCTTATATAGAACAATATATTATATCTTCAACTAATCGAGTGGGTATAAGGTGTCCTAAAAGCAGTTTTCTTTGTTAAAAAAATCTGGAAGCTTCTTATAATAATTAGAAAGAATGTCAAAATACAAAACATATCCATTGCTAAGTAAAAAATATGAAAATTAATACCAAACATGAACTAAGATATTAGTAAAAAAACAAAACCGTGGGAACTCTAAGACGTATTAGAGGTGAACAATTTTCAGTAGCCATGACACGTTTTTTTAAAGTTGAAAAATAACATTTCTAAAAGAACCAAATTCAAATATTTTGTAGTTTTAAAAATTAAGAAATTCCAAACCTACGGACCTTCCATTTGCGCTTATCACCGAAGTAAAATTAAATGCGATATCCAATTTGAAAGAAAAATTAAAAATCATTTATTTCCTTTATTGCTAAAAATTATTTTGTTCATGATTACAAAATGTTTGCCGAAGGACTACCAGCGTTTTTCTTTAGAGCAAAGGAGACCGCGTCATTCTAAATTTCATACAGTTCCTTTTGGAGACATATAGTGAAAAGCCGCCAAACGAATTATTAAGTTGGCTGGTTTATAGAAGGGCTCAATGTAATAATCGAGTAATAATAGGTACTAATAATAATTATTACGGTGTTATTTTTATTCCATCCTCTGTGCACGTTCTATTCTTTATGCGTAAGCCACAATCATCACCACGTAGGGGTAGCGAGAAGGTAGTATACAAATCTTGTTTAGTAACTATTGCTGTCACAAAAATTATCTTTAACAAATTTCTTAAAAAGCTATAATGAAAACAGTGCCGATTCTTTAGCAGAACAATTCAGCAAATGAGCCAATTGCCGATTACTGGCTCTAATGCGTGCCTTATCGTTTTTAATTTGCATATTGGCTTAACGATCGCTTCAAGGCAGTTCCAAATATGCTATTAAATGATTACACCCTAATATTTAAAATAAAAGATATTTTTGATGTTCGGCGCACACACAAAAGGAAAATCCTATGCCACTCAACACGCGGTGCGTGTGCGGAGAAGATGGTGGACGTTGGACTTGAAGCACTATAGCTTGTAGTTTTCGGAAAAGACATTACACGGAAGTCCATTCCAGATAAAGGAGTCGCGTAACAGCGTCGACCTAGGTGTTCGCAACTGAATCGTATGTTGATGACCAGCTTGTGTCTGACGATTGTTTCTGTTTGGCAGAACTCTGGGTGGACTCATAAGTACCAGCTCGTTCGAACACCTTCCGTAGTAGTATCGATAGTAAAGAAATAGGTCTACCACTTTTCTTTAATGTTCAAGGCTATCAAAGTTTTTAGTCAACTCTGGGTCATCCACAAGATGGACTGCTTTCCTCTGTATGGAGTTCAATATCTTGAGCAAGTGTTTGGGTGGCGAGCTCCATACATGGAAAACGTATTCCAGAGATGGTCTTATCTAGAGCAGTAAGAGCTGTTGAAGTGTACACAACTTTTTTACTCTATAGAGTGCTGCTAGCTCTTGTACTGCTGCCTTGGCTAGTTTGGTGACGTGATTACGAAAAGACATGTTGTTTTCTACGTAGATACCCAGCAAGCTTAAGGATAAGGCCAGATATGTGTTTGTTCTGTCATTGATAAGTCAGGTCCTGCGGTGTTTGCTTTTTTGAGACGACAGTTGCTTGAGTCTTTCCTGCTGGAAATTGTTTTCCTCACCCCATCCCACGATGGCGTTCATAGCCTCATTGATGGCAGCAATCTGATCTTCTCGCTCGCGTTGGGAACTAGTAGCGGTCATTGGAGCCAGTAACCTGAATGAGGATATATGAGTGCTGTCGTCTGTAAAGCTGTAAATATAATTATTTGTCCTGTCTAAGAGACCGTTGATATAGCAGGAACAATGTGGGAGATAATATACACCTTTGAGGAACTCCAGCATTGATTTTAAATGACTCTGAGAGATGTCCATCAATACCAACTCGGATGCTTCGATCCTTTAAGAAATTGGAAAGCCATAGAATCAGTGTTGGTGGTAGTCCGTATGCTATCAGTTTACTTAACAATACGTCATGCCACATGAATGTATGTATCAAATGTTTTGGATATGTCGAGAGCCACTGCACGAGATTGGCCGTAGCTCTCGATGGCTTTGATCTACAGGTAGGTCACGTTCAGGAGATCTCCGGTTGATCTGTGCTTGCGGAAGTCATACTGGCGATCGTTTATGATGCCTGCCAATTCGAGATATTTTAAGAGCTGTTCGTTGATCATTTTCTCCATGACTTTGGACACGAAGACAATTGGAGGGTAGTTATTTGGAATAATTTGTTTACCTTTCTTGGGGATTGGTTGCACCTGAGCGCAGCTAGAAGGAAAGCATGCAGTTCTGTATGATAGAGAGAAAAGTCTGCATAGTGGAGCTGATAAGCTGTATAGATCATAATTGTTATCCCAGTAGAGTAAACAAATACGAATGTAATCTTTTTAGTTAATAAACATACACTAAACTTTAACAAACTTACAAAAATAAGTCATTCCACACTACTTTAAATAACGTAGAGACTTAAGAATTTCAGTATCCCACAGTAAATTTTGTTAAAAAATGGTTGAATGCATGCCTTTAGAAAATCGAAACGAGATTTATCTCGGGACTTTTTGCGACACCAGATCTCAGCGTCTGATGAAGGTGCTTTGTTCATCTTTGTTGCGAATAATAACGAAACCAATGGATAAATATCCAAAGGAAAATCCCTTTTTATGACAGCTACAGATTCATAATATTAAATATATTTATAGTTATAAGATAACTATCCAGTTCTATAAATTTCATCTTTCAATTACCAAAATTATATTTATAGCAATGTTGGACATTTGAGAAATAATATGGCCATGTTAGGATCTTTATTTAATTATACAAAATACTCAAATTATATATTTTTACATCAAATAGATAAAACAATGAATTCCCGTATGGTAAACAACGTTCTGTTTACCTGATACGGAAACAAAATGGAACAGAATTTTCAAACAAAAAATAATTCACAAAGAATGTACCTAAGTCCACTATGAATTTATTAGAAGGGCACCCTCGTGGAGGAAAATAATTTTAGCGTTTGACAAACTGGAGATTTTTTTACCACGACAAAGTCTATAGATATTAATTATGAATCAATGTTAAAGTAGTCAGAACTACTAAAGAACTACTCTGAAAAAGGCAAATGAGATGCGCTTAAAAAATCGTATTGGTTTTATTTTCAATAGCATATTAGATTACCAGTTTAAACTTACAGGTCTTATAAGTGCTTTACACGGTTTTCTGTATTTTACTTTTTATGATTAAATAAATACTAATATTCGCGCGAAAGATTTCAAGGTTGGTAATAAATTTTAAGGCAAAAACATTTTAAAATCACGCTTTTATTCTATCCCTCATTTTCTTTACATAAAAATTACGTATTCACGCATAAGATGAAAGAGAAAGGTTGCCATGATACCTCAAAAACGGTGTTGCCACCAACCTTAGGCTAAAAAAACAGGTGTCCAAACGGCATTTACGTTGGGTTACATAATTGGTTCTGGGAGATCTAAAGCTTCTAAAAAATTAATAAAAAATACTGGGCCGTATTTCCAGATCACCCTCCTAGACGAAACGTCGAATGTAAGGATCCCACCTTATAGGGAAGAAAAAATAGCAATAAAAATGTGAAATTTATTTTAAATGACCTTTTAAGATAAAATCAGGAAAATCTGCGACTATTTGAGATTGTTAAAGTAGTAACTTTCTGCAAAAAAAAAACTTAAAACTACGAAATTTTCAAAAACATCACGACATCCTGGATTATTCCTAAACAATAAGATATACCCATTTTCGAAATTTTGAACTATAAGCCCCACAATTATTTGATGACATCTAAATTATATTTTTATATGAAAAAATTAATATCTTAGCAAAAAATTACATATTACATTTTAGGAGATTTTTCGTTAAAACATGAAAATAGCATTACTAATATTAATCTGAAAATGAAACTTACTTATCAAATTTTAAAATTTAATAATACACGATTTTGCTATTATTAAGTGGTGGTCCATTACTTGAAATTATTGAAAAATTAAAGGTTCCAAATAAATCATTCAACATAGCCGTATTAATAAATAAAAATGAGATGAATGTATTTGAAAAGCGGTATTTTCCTCTTCCTAGAATTTTGCTCCAAATTAAAGTTGCTTCAATTTTTACCCAAGATCCGAAATATTAATATATTTACTTACGTCTATGAAAATAAAAACAACATAAACGTGCGCATTGCAACTGACATATTAATTTCCTATACCTATAAAAATAAATCGTTGTACCTTCCTGTGCAGCTGAAGTAAACTATGACGAATTTTAAAAAACTTATGAGTACTAAGCCATTAGGCAACAGAGTGAAATTAAAGTTTGTCATGACTTGAGCGCAATTATTATATGTGATAGATGAATAACTGATGTTTTACCAAATTATCAAAAGTTGAACTCCCTTGAAAGCTACAGGATGCTACTCAAAGAGATTCTGTTATAGTCATAAAAAATAGACATCTATACAAAATTCTTGAGATACAGAAAAAAATTTAATCAGCAAATTTATGAAATACCTACATTTCTTATCTAAGTTGTCCTAAATCATCCGAACAATTAATAAAACTGAAACTGTTAGATAAATTAGTAAGTAACAGATTGTCAACTGCGGTTTTTGAAGTTGTCCAACAATAAACTTCATTGAACAATTTCAAAATCTCAATAGAACACTATTACTTTCTTTATATATTTTAGAAATTTGTATAAATGTGTCATCAAAAATATGTGGCAGTCGTTTGGTGTAATTAGCCGTTGACAGTACGTGAAACTTTGATACCTAGTGAAATAATCGAACGAGTCGCCAAAAGGCTATAAAAATTGAAATGAGCGTTTCAAGTAATGCCTTTTGCTGAACCGTTCTATCATTTCACTACCAGGCAGCCTTTCACGTATGGTCTAGAGTCTAGACTTTTCGTGAAATAAGTAAATAACCGTTAGAATTATTATTCTATACGACTGCGTTGTATATAATTGCCCTGACGAAGAGGCAATCGGAGTGAATTTAATTCCTCCTTATTATATGATGACGATATAAACGCATAATAATATGTTTGTTAATTACATTTTACATAAATATCAACGGTAAATTTTTATTTAATTTTGAAGCCGATTTAATATTTAAGAGATGGGAACGCGTACACCTAACTTTCAAGTAACCCCTACAGTTTAATTATTTCTTTTTAATATTAAAATGATGCTTGTTAATGTATATCGGATATTAGGTTCGATGGGTAACTAGCGGTTGATTAACATTTCAGCAATAACATTAATTACATAAGACCCATTTCAAGAGATTTAATAAAATTCATAGATTTGCACCTAAATTAATGCAACATACAAACTTTGCCCAGTCAAATTAGACAAATCGTTGGAAAAAATTCCTAGGGAGTGATTTTTTTTTAAAACACTTACTTTACACTTGAGTTAACATATATCAAAAGTCCCCGAGGGTCAGGAGTGAGCTCGAGGAGAAGGGGAGTTTATAGCTATCATTTTGTCAGTTTCTCGCTTCGATCTCGTAAACGATCAATCCTATCGATTTTTACCTTCTTATCGCAATTAAAACTGACAAAATTTTCTCCACACATGATTTTATGCATTTTTGTCGTGGGACTAATGGTTAGCGAGTTATAGGCCTGACAAAAGAAACATAATTTAAAAAAAATGTTCTTTACTTGCATTTGAAACCAAATTAGCGCCTTACTATATAATATTAATAATAATAATTCAAAAGATGATTTGAATGAAACAGTGAATTCAATGTATTAGATCCAACACTTTATCAGGTGAGGAGGGAGGGAGGTGAGGGGGGGAGGGCTCACGAAGTCCTACGAGCCGTCCTCATATGCTGCATTTTTTACTTCACCCTAAACATTGAAAACCGAATTATAAGCTTGTTCAATATAATTATAATGAATACTCGATTCAGTATAATTGAACGAATTGGGCTTAACAGTCTATTAGAGGGTCTCACGGTAGTCTATCAGGGGTTTCGGGTTATCCTCAACTTCAACTGGAGGGGCATTAGTGCACGCTCCCTCACAGTTACTGCATATTGAAGAGGATGCCTTGCGGCATCCACCGTGCACCATAGCCTTTGATGCAGCTGTAGAATATTGTTGAAAGTATGGCAGCTGGGGCAGGTTGATCTGACATTGTCAAGGGTTGAAGATCTCCATTTACTCTTTTCATCCAACCCCAGTATGCCAAGCCATTCTTGAACTTGCAAATATACTCTGAATGAGTGTTGCAGTGCAGAGCCTTTAGTACTTTAGTTAGTGGTAGATTTTAGGAAAGCTCAGTAGCGTTGTTTGTTCAGGTCTGTTACTCTGGCGTTGTACATACAAGAGTCTACGTGGATGGATTCCGTTGCGAAGCTTCGCGCATGTTCATCATATGATTCCTATGAAACGTTGACTACTATTTCACTTCACGCATGGTTCTCCGCTCGTTTCGCTCGCTCCGGGACGCCACCAAACAAACCTAACCAGAACTAATCCAAATATAAAAAAGAAACAAACATAACCTTAAAAAATAAAAAAACATCTCTCGTCACTGACGGGAATCGAACCAGGACCGTCGTATCACAAGCATTGCGCACCACCAGGCTTGCTGAAAGCAATTTACCGAAAATTGATAGCCTTTTGCCAAATATGTGTCACAAACTGAGCAGGCGTAAAGCTTCGCAACGAAATCCATAAAAGTCCACGTAAACACTCCTGTTGTACATCGCTAGGAACATTGTAAAAATACAACCCAAGGAATGCTGCGTTGCCAAACTGTCGCAATCTAGAGCGACATTCGTTCATCCGCGGGTATAAACCACGTTTTAACGCAGCGTTTGAAGAACTCCATAACACTCGGGTAGAGCTACCGCGATCCCCTCATATGCTAGAGATAGCGGGCTTGCGCAAGGGATAATTTGTTTCACTTACAACTTTTTTAAGTGTGAATCGAAGCGGGAAGTGGGGTCGTATACTAGGTTCAAATTTCTTTCTAAAAAATATACGTAGCGAGCGGGTATCGTTTTCTGCAAAATATTAGCTTTAAACGCACAGGCTCTCCCTCCTCTAGCTCACCTCCCCTATCATCGACCTCACTCCCCATCCTCGGGGACATTTGATAGATATCTACCCATGTATAAAGGAAGCGTTTAAAAAAAAGACTCTAGCTCGGGAGCAACCTAGTTTCATATTGAACTGAAAATGCAATTCTTGGTAAAATATATAAATTTCATAATACACTAATAAATCAGATGCAATATTTTAAGCAATACAAATTCCTAAATTAGCCCCTTCAAATTTAAACCCGATAAGCAATTTTAACGGAGCTCTCCCCTTATTTCTCAGCATATAACTGACTGGTCTTTTAAGAAACAATTACGTGTTAGAATTTTAGGGGATTAGGTGCCCATAAGTATTTTCTAGCTGCATATGGTCTATAGATAAAGGTAAATAAATTTGTTACCCTTATTTATTGTGAAGGTACTGAAATATAGATCATTGTCAATTTCCAGGAAAATACTTTTAAGTTTTCAAGTTTACCAAATACAGACATGATTTTCTTCATTGTCTCTGAATAAATATTTTGGCTAAACGATCACAGAAAGACAACTATAAATTAACGTCAACAAGTTACTGGGAACCAATCTTTCACCGGTTAGTTTTTGTGAGCAAGGGGTTGGACGCAAAAATGGACAGACAATATTTGGGGCAACAAAACACGAAGAAGTTCATCGACCTGGAAACTCGATTAAGCCATTCTGGCAATGTTTCCGCTATTGCTTTAAGAAATGGCATGCCTGTAATAGAAATATCACCTGTAAATCATAATTATGCTTTTAGAATAAATACCTTTCACAACACGTCTGTCGAATGCACTAACTACATTATTTAGATATTTTTTATAAAAAAGACATAGAATGAAAATATAACATTGATCATATTACATATGCAATTTAGATAAACTCAATATCATAGACAGCTTATACAAAATTAAACTATTTAATCTCAGCATTCGCGAAAAGAATTTAAAAAATTTCAACCTAAAAAAAACAGAACGAATTTTGGGCAACAACGAAAAACAAAATTTTCAGATTGAATTTTTATAATTTCAGGATTAGTAGGACTGAAATATAATATAGCATGTCGGGATTGGATGCTTTAGTGTCCATATTCGAGAATTTAGAATAGTAATTGTTTATAAGAAAAGTGATATTATTTTAACAAATGTGTATTTACATATTTAATATAAACTACCTAGTTTTAATGATGAGAAATATTTTTAATCTAATTATAATATCATATATTTTCAAGTTAATTATCACGTAGCGCTTTGAAATATTTAAAAACAGGATTCAAGATAATTATTGTAATTTTAAAATGTGAAGTTTTATAGAGTCGTTGTTGCTCGTGTTGAGGTTCCAATTATGTCGACTCCGTCATTCAGATTTTAGGAATAGGACTATTACGTGAAATTAGAAATGTATTGAAACTTCACGAAAGATGATGAATTTTGTGAGATTATGAGGAATAATTGCTCAGACTGAACGGTTTAAATGGTCATGCTAAGCAAAATTGCCGCTGTTGGAGTGATGAAAATATATATATATTTTTAGTATACGGCATAAAATTAATTTGGTGTAAGATAAAAATGATCTGTATAAATTAAAAAAAAAATACTTAATTGCGTTTTTTAAACATATCATCATTTGTATCTATTTTATCATTATATAAATTATAAACTCATCACGATTCGATAAGATAAATTTCAGCTCGAGGGTATGTACTACATATAATATTTCAATATACTTTTGTAAAGTTCGTTACCTATGATTAATATTGCATAATCTATCTACCATTTTGAAATTTTTGAAAGTGTGAGAGAAAAATTGTCTATTTGAAGATAATTCAGAACACGGTGACATTGCTTTTAACTTCCCAGAAATTTAGAAAACTTAAATAAATCGTCCAAATCGTTCCTAAATATCTAAAAAAAAATTAATTTTAGAAGAATTTGCTTTGTATAAAAGGGTATAGTTTTTACTTTTTAAAAATATGAAATTATCGCTATCAATTTTTATTGGCAAATTGCTTTGAATTTCCGAGAAGCTAATTTTACAAGAATTTGCCTCATTAAAAAAGGGTATACTTTCTCCTTTTTGACAATATGAAAACAGTAGTGTTTTTATATCATTTTCCAACCCAACCAAACCAAACTATTAATTTTAGAAGAATTTGCCTCCTATGTAAGGCTATAGTTATTCCTTTTTAACAATAATTATGAAAACTGTAGTGTTTTTATATAATTTTCCATTCTGGAATTATCGCTATTACTTTTTATTGGCAAATTGCTTTTAACTTACGAGAAATTTAGGCAAATTAAAAATCGTCCAAATCGTTCCTAAATATCTAAAAAACTATAGTTTTAGGAGAAGTTGCTTCATATAAAAGGGTAGAGTTCTTCCTTTTTAACAGTATGAAAACTGTAGTGTTTTTATATCATTTTTCATTATGGAATTATCGCTATTAATTTTTATGGGTAAATTGCTTTTAACTTCAGAGAAATTTAGGAAACTTAAAAAAATTGTCCAAATCGTTCCTAAATATCTAAAAAACTATTAATTTCAGAAGAATTTGCTTCATATAAAATGGTATGGTTTCTGCTTTTTAGCAATATGAAAACCAGTAATGTTTTTGTATCATTTTCCATTCTGGAATTATCCCTATCAATTTTTATGGGCAAAATGCTTTTAACTTCCGAGAAATTTAAGCAACTTAAACAAATCGTCCAAATCGATCCTATAGTCTGTTTCAGAAACGTATAGAGTAATAAAACCCCATTAGGTATGAAAAATTACTACAGGGAGATCCACCAATAATTTATGCCACTTCCATAGTTTGGCACTGATTTCATTGCATTATTTTCATCAAGGATAGTACCATCCTGTTTTGGGTCAATTTATGCGTTTTGCCTGTTGTTATCCATTCATAAACACTGAAAATGGTACGCCAAAGGCGTGCAGATTGGATACTTGTAGAAAAATTTGAAATTTAACGAAATTTTATTTTAATAAAATTAAATTTATATATAATATGTACATAATATACATAGACAAAATAATTATTATTATACATTATTATACAACAGCTAAATTATAATAGGTTATATTCTTCGTCATCTGAGAAACTGTCATCACCTCTTGACATTATAATTAAAGGGTCGACCGTCTGATCGATCAGGTTGTCAAGATCCCACATTTCCTCCTCCTGTTGGACTGTTTTTCGCCAGTAGTCTGGTGTCACTTCCTTAAAGGGCTTGATCAAACAGTAGCTTAACATCTTTCATTTTAAATGTCGTGTTTTTGTCTTGCTACAAATCCTTTCACTTGCGCACATATAAGTTCTAAAGGACTTAGTTCGCAATGATATGGCGGTAAGGGCAGCGCAGTTACACTATATTTTTCTGCTATATCTTCCACGGCATATTTCAAAAAATTATTTTTTTTTTGTAAATTTGCTATGGCTAGTAGTTTTTTCTTTATCAAATTGGGTTCAAACTCAATACCTTTGTTAGTTAGCCAGTTGATAATTTCTGGTTTTCTCCAAGATGAAGTTGGTATCTTATCTATGCGTCGTGAATGATAGCTTGCGTTATCCATGACCCCCATACAATCAACCGGAACAAATTTTCACCAAAATAGCCTTCGAAAACATCCGAATTCATGTCCTCATGGTAATCTCCCGCCCAACATGACTCAAAGGTTAGCAAACCTTCTTTTAAAAATCCCTGTTCGCTTCCAATGTGTGCAATTATTAGTCTCTTCCCTTTTCCCGAAGACACTTTAATACCCGTTGACAGGCCTTCCATGAAAGCTTGGCGGGCATTGGTTATATTTTTGTCTTGCCAAATTTTTTGTACTATATAACCTTCATTGATCCACGTCTCATCAAGATATCTTTTTTTTTGCTCCCTGCGGTACTGCTTTATACTTCTCAAGTATTTTCGTCGCCAGCAAACAATTTCATCACTTTCCATTAAAAGAGCTTTTCGGTTATGCTTTTCCCAGGCAAAGTCCATATTTTTTTAAAGTTGGTCATAAGAGTTATCAAAGGAATACTGCCATCTTCGCCAAGCTCCATCAAAATTTAATCTAGGGTTGGTATTTCGTTTTTAAAAAAGACACCAAGTCTTCATCAAAGACTTTTGCTGGTCTTCCTGGAATTTTATTGGGACGTTCCACTTGACCTGCTACCTTTCTTTCCTGCAATAATTTGAAAACGTTGGACTTTCTAATTCACTTTCTTTTCACTCACTGATAGTGTAGCATAATTAGAACATTGGAGTGAATGTCGACATTTTATTAATATTCTTATAATGCTGTTGGCTTAACAGGTGAAATTTAAAACACCATTAAGAAGTATTTATAATCTGTGTCTTTATTACCTGCCTCAATAGGTATGCAAGAAAACTACAGGGATTTAAAAAGATCATAAATATAATCTGTAGAGTAATAAAACCTCATTAGCTAGGAAAAAGGACTACAGGGGTAAAAAGTTTACCTACGCCTATGGACGACCACAAAATTCAGCCAAACTGGACGGAATTCCCCATTTTAATACTCTATACATTTCTGAAACACACTTCTAGAAAACTATTAATTTCAGAAGAATTTGCTTGGTATAAAAGGATATAGTTTTTCCTTTTTAACAATATGACTGTAGTGTTTTTATATCATTTTCCATTCTGCAATTATCGCTATCACTTTTAGCATTTTTACATATGAACCTGATTTTTGTATACAATTTTTTGGAAAAGATTGTCATTCCTAATACAACTCTGTATCACTCGAAGACGATTTTCCACATTTCGGTTTTACAAAATCGTCATCACACATTTTGTATCAATACAGCTTTGGTATTTATCACCAGATAAATCTAACGTTTTATAACATGGGCCTTTGAGACAGCTGAACTGAACTGTTTGCATTTCGCATTGAACTTAAGTAAATAAAAAGACTATCAATGTTTTCGTAATTTTTTGTAAAAGCCATTTTTATTACGACGTAAGAATAAAAAGCAGTTTATTTAAAGAATTACTTACAAATCTGAAAATGTTGAGGATGTTAAAATGCCTCTGTCTAGGTGGATTCCTAGCCAATTTGTAAAACAGCCACAAATGATTATTATATTTGTTATTTAATAACATTTCATGATAGGAAACTTTTATATCGGGTCTTTGAGGATATTTTTTAACTTTTTTTTAGAAAAAACTTTGGAAATCATAAAATTTAGCATCGGTTTACTGATGTTCGAAACGGTTTTACAAGTTGTCACCTTGTACCTATAACATATCAATTATCAAAGCAGTTAATATGTGATATCATTTTGCAAATCAAAAAATAATGAACTCTAGCGACTAACTGTGATGTAGTGACTACGAAATTAATCTCACAAGCTCCGAATTAGCTTTCTTTTTTTAACAAATTTTTAACGTAATCAGATATGGTTTAGTCAAATAACAGTAATTATTAGTGACGAAGGTAATCCAACATTCTTAAACCACACCTTGATCACAAATTTCGGGGTGTCATTAGCTTGTAACAATCCCAGAGTTATTGCAACTTACTAATTAAATCCAAGTATCTGAAGAAATTAAATTATTTACCCAAACCGTCTTCTCTTTATTACTTATTAAGTTTCCAATGTACGTCCCAAAATATGTTTGGCTAAATTATGGTTTTATGGCTATTTGTATTAATAAAGCCTTGACATTACGACCTACAAGCTTGAAGAAGGCTAACCACGGCCAAACATTAGTTTGTATACATTGTGGATGAAATTAAACGCAATTTGAATAAAGACAACATGCGTCTTGCGTGTGTGCGAGAGTGAAAAAACTTAGGATTTCCAAACTCGGAATATACTAAGTAAATATGTATGTAGTGCAAATATAATATGACCGATTTATAAATTAGATTGTGGACATAGCAAACATGAATCGATTTAAGCAGATTCCGAATCCGATTAATCGTTCCATTGAAGTTTGCATATTTGTTAGCTCTATCTCACCAATTACAACCGTTACCTAGATATGAGTTATTAGCAATAACAATGGAATTATTATGTAACATTTAAAGATTGCTCTATTTAAAATATGAACAGAAAAGTGCAGGTTTGCTAAACATTTAAATCTGATGGAAGTCCTTTCGATATAAAGTAAAACATATTCTCAGCAATTAATTAAAAATCCATTTAAATTTCTTTTTTCTGGCGTTTCAAAAAATACGTCGATAAGTAGTTACCGAAATTCAATTACATGACTAGGATTGAATTATGTATATATTTGTATACTTTACCAAGCTTTTTTTCTGTAGAATTTAAAAATCCATTAAAATGTCAGGTGTAGCATTTAAAACAATAAAAACTTAATCACTATTAGAAACGACAATTTAACAATTAATAAAAGCATTAATGAACGTAAGGCAATGCTGGCACCGGTGAATCTTTAGATAAGTTGCCGCTAAAGAAGACTTGTTGTAGTCTACGATGAACTGCTTATACGAGAGAAGAATGGAAAATACATCAAAACCGACTTACTCACGCAGGGATTCAAGTAGGATATCTCGAGGGATAAAGGCGCGATTAGTTTCACAGCAAAAAGGAAGTGTTAACTCAAGCAGTGAAAATACGTCAAAAAGCTAAAACGTGTATGTTATCTGTGAGATCCCTTGATATCATAAATATGATTACTGACTACCCCAAATTGAAATTGAAAACGCTTTTAGTGCATTTGGTTATTCATAGACTGCTTTGAAACATTCTACATTAGAAACTGTCAATGCAAATATCTCGAAAACGGTTGATGAGAAAATAAAAATATAAATGCACTGAGACGCAACAACGTTACATCGGTTTTTCTGTACTGAGAGTAATGCAGAGTGGCAATCTACATCAAAATTGTCGATAAATTTGAATTTCTTTCGTCAAAACCCACGATTACAATTACAATTTATGCAAAAATATTAGTTTTTATAGAGTTACTAAGGGAAATCGAAAATGAACTTCAATATCTACTTCTGAACATAGGTAATTTACAGTATACCATTAATTATTGTAGGCCAGCCGGCATATACAGTGTGGTTCACTAAAGGTACAACAAATGAAAATTTTCTATTGACGTTTAC
The DNA here is from genome assembly GCA_016904865.1 of Pissodes strobi. NCBI lineage: Eukaryota > Metazoa > Arthropoda > Insecta > Coleoptera > Curculionidae > Pissodes > Pissodes strobi. The sequence continues at coordinate 27,438 of MU184235.1, forward strand.
CAAGAAATCCAATACGGCGGGCTCTGACATCATTATGGCAGGATAGACCATTCCTTCATCCTCGTCAGTCGGTCAACAGCAATATGTCCCTACGTTGCTAATATCGAAAAATTAGCCCTCACAGAAGCTTGGTGCGCTATTTCGCAACAAAAAACTGTATACACCGTAGAAGCTGCTTTTGCTCTACAAAGCGCCAATAAGGCCGTGCTTAGAATATTGCTCACACATCTGGGGCGCCGCATCGAAGCACACCCTAAGCTGCTGGGTTTCAGAAGAGAGTTGTGCGTCTCGTCGGCGACCTGGAATGGACCCAGGATCTGGATAGTTTGGAACACTGCAGACGTGTGACCGATATCTCCCTGATATTTGCACAGAAGATGTTCCCATAATTTGACCCGCATCATCTTGCCCCCAGCAGTCACGACAGACGGCAAGAGCGCACCCGTTTGTCGTACAACTGGAAGCACCTGGAACATCGGTTTACAAGGACCCCTTTGTCTGGTGCACTGCATCACTGTGGAACTCACCAGGACATCTGTTTCCCTCAAATTCAACCTACAACTATTTAAGACCCCGTGCGAATCAACATCTTCTTACACACACCGCTCGTTGAATGCCATATGATCTCCCTTTAGTGTGTGTGCCTC
>MU184235.1:28094-42303 GCA_016904865.1 Pissodes strobi
TTTTTTTTGAGGTTGAGGCACGGCAGAAGTTTAGTGTTTTTATTATCTGGTTCTAAATAAATACGTATAAAACGATTTTACAAGGTTTTCCATAAAAGATGCGAAACAAAACATACATACAGTGAGTTTATAGTTTTCCAAAAATCTGGCATCCTTTGAAAAACAATACTCAAATAGGATCAGCAAGTTAGCTCCTATTTATTAGAAAAGTTTTGACTTATTTACAGATAGAGCCGTCATAGAAAACAAAATCTTCTTATATCATAATATTTTAGACCCAATTCTATGTCTCTAACAAATGTGCGTGTTTTTCCAATCTTAATAATCAATTTTAATTTCAGAAATGGATCCCGTAGTATCAGAATTCGAAGAGCTCATGGTATGTGGATACTGCAAACAAAAATTTAACGATTCCGAGCTGAGTCCCAAACTGCTCTCGTGTAAGCACTACTTCTGCCTGCAGTGCACCCGCACCAGCCTCACCAAGGGCCAGGAGTTGTATTGCGTCTATTGCTGGAAACGGACTGAGTTGGGTGAATTAGGGCCCGAGTCTTTGCCCACTTACACGCCAGTACTATGCCTGGCAAAGAATTTTTCGCAGATGAGTATTGGGATGAAACCGCCTGACAAATCGCCGATCACGCCCAAAGTAAGTAAAAACTTATTATCGTTGATTTTAAAGTAATGGGCAATTGAAGCCACACATTTTGAGCATGCCATCCGCATTACATAATAAATATCGAAATTAGGAAATTTCGTCTTGTAAATTTTATGTGTAAGAACATAACATATATCACTGAAAATTTTGCTACGTAGCTAATTAGCGTTAAGAATGGTTTGATTGTATTGTAACTTAACCTTAATTTTTTGTAGATATTATGTTTTCCTCCCAAATTACTGAAATATAATGTATTTTTCAAGAGATATAATATTAATGATGCAAACTATACAAATTATTCATAGAACAAATATCGATCTCATGATTTAGAACCTTACAATATTTAAGGATTAGGTATATGATATTTTAGGAAATTCAAACTATTAATAAATGTTTTTTCGTTAAATGTGAAACTGGAAAAATGAAAGAAGCAAACGCGATAAGTAAAATTTATCTGAAAGTAGCAATGTTCTTGTTTTATACTAACTAAAATCAGCAAATGTAATTAATCATATTGAAAAATTTTGTATGTACACATAGAATGATGATACTAAAAGAAATTATCTTACCGACTGATACAAATCTGTATATAAAGGTTTTGGTTTCTGATATCGAATCCCTATCTAATATTTTCTATTCAAAAGGTGTGATAATTCTGATTAATATATACTTCTTACTACGAAAAACTGCATTTTAGAATGGCTTTAAACTTTACATTCATAGCAAATCAATTGACTGTTTCAGCTTATATGGGTTAGTTTGGGTTAGCTATCATAATAATGGATTAAATAATATAATTGTTTGACAAATTAATATTCTGGTTATCTGGAGATTTCATGATTAGAAATTACATTATAAGCAGGCTAGACACTTAGACTCACTGGAGAGGACATTATAATATAAACTGAATGCCCATCAAAAACCTAATGGAAGAAACTACACTAAAATTTAAAGAAGAACGCTTAATAAATATTATAGAGTCAACAGTTTATTTACTTCAGCTCTTAGTGTTTCTTTGAAAACCATAACCTGCGGACAATTTTATAAAAATAATATTGATCGGCAACAACCAATTATTTAAGTGATAGATAATTTGACTACATATAAATAGAAATATTTAAAATAGGAAAAAGGTTGAGAGTAAGAAATTTTTGCAGGAAAAATAACGTTCTCGTAGGTACAAATAAGTTGAACGGATATTTTTGCTTAGAGATTAAAATTCTAATTTTAGAACGATTTATTTGTCTTGATGATGATGTTGTCTCAAATAATATTGGGTTTCGAAATTTAAACGTATTAGTACTAGAGGCTTTCAAATATAAATATGTTAGTCCTTACGGTAGTATATTATTCAAGTACGTCCGTACTTTCAAAAAATAAAAATATGGCTCATAAGTGTTCCGAAGTAGCACCAAATGCCTGAATAATATTTCCAGTCAGTAATTTAATAGTATGTGAAAATAATCGACATAATATTTTAAACAATCGTGTTCGTTTTAGGCTGAACGCTGATTATTTCAAAGGAGAATTAAATTCGCAACTAAAAATAGAAGTACCTAATGTGTTTCAACCCAAAATACAATCCAAAAACAATCACCTACAAAATACACGAAAACACTCTCTCACAGTACACACCCTTTCTATTTACTTTTTTCGTAGGAAAAATTTACATTTATTTAAGTTAGTTGGGTTTTAAGTTTAATCAATTTAAAAGATAAAATGTATTTTTAGTATCAAGTTATTTTAAGCATTTAAATAATAACCGCATAATTTCTGTTATCAGAAAACACACACAAAAAGAATATATGGCCACTGTCGTTTTATTAGATAAATTATATGAAAAATTGTAACCAAAATCAATTAAAGCCTCAACGTATCGATTTAGCCAAACATTTAACAGACATTTTAACATTTTAATAAATACAAGTTTGACAATATGAAATGGAACGAAATTGAAATTTAATTATTAGTTTTGTGCCAGGTTAATTAATTAAATATCAACGGAACACGGGCACAGGTTCTGATAAGATAGAAAAAATATCCAAACGGAAGAATCTGAATATTCCAGTAGTACTTAAGAATAGTTTGAAAACTACAGGAATTTAAAAAAATACCCGTATTAAGTAGAATAATATAATATTTAAACAACCGTAAGAAAGAATAATGTTCATCTGAAATTTTTATCGCAGCTGATTTTTGCTTTAATGCAGTGAGACTCGAAACATAAAAATTTAAATACAACATATTTTACAGCCTACCATTTCTATACAACTTTCTAAACGGAGTCCGAAGAAGTGATAATACGAAAATTGACTCAAAATATTATTTCAGTGAGTATCCGATTGAAAAGCTTAATTAATAAATATCCCATCAATTAAAAGAAAGAGAAGTTTGAACATTAAATAATTTTTTTGGTTTAAGCCATCCTCACTGCTACGTGCGAAGTGATCAGTGAAATAAACTTAGAGTAGAGCAAATATTACCCCTCTATTCGTAACATTTCAAAATATAACACTAATACCACATGTTCAATGTTGTTCCATTCCCAAAATGGCTTGTATGTACAAGGAAAAATATGACGTGGCTATATTTTTTAAATTTTTAATGATTTTTAACAGCAATAAATATATATCCGGGGGGCCTGCATGGCATTTCACAAACAGCACTGAGGATGACTAAAGGAAGAGCGTAGGATTCAAATCAATATAATTTTAGCCAGCATGAACTGAATTGCGGTTCGACTAACTACTCTTTTTATATTATTTACACTGAATACTAACTGTCATGTTCTCGTGTGTGCAAACACTGACGAAGTTTTTATAGCCGAAATACTGAAATTATGCTTCGAATTTGGAAAATATGCTGTCATAAAATTTGTTTTCTTAATTAAAGCACACCGTACATAATAATATAGACATCACGATAATGTATTAAAAACATAATTAACCTTTATTTTAACTTGATTTAGTTTTTAAATGTAATGCCCTTACCCGTTTTATCTTGATAACTCATAACATTTGTTGCTTAGCTACTAATTTTCAAAGTTACCAACATTTATACGATCATAGAAAAAAAAATGGTATTATTAAAGTCTGTTTCAGAAATGTATAGAGTAATAAAATGGGGATTCCGTCCAGTTTGGCTGAATTTCGTGGCCGTCCATAGGCGTAGGTAAACTTTTTACCCCTGTAGTTATTTTGCATACTCTATAGATTATATTTATGATCCTTTTAAATCTCTGTAGTCCTTTTGCATACCTATTGAGGCAGGTTATAAAGGCACATATTATAAAATTGTTCACAATGATGTTTAAATATGTTAGTATTTGCTGCTACGCCATAGTGTTTTAGCATTATGAGAACATTAATAAAAAACCGGGTGGAATTTTGCAATGAAGCAAATGCCAAATTATGAAAGTGGCATAAATTATTGGTGGGTCATCCTGTAGTCCTTTTTCATACCTAATGAGGTTTTATTACTCTATACATTTCTCAAACAGACTTTAGAACGTGTTATAGCTTATTTTAAAATACAAACAAATCGTTCTGAAGAATATTATTTTGCCAACAGCTAAATTACGAATGAATCATTTTTCATACATTCTTTATATAGCACAGCGAATTTTTTAATATTATCTGTTTCGTGCTCATGTATTTAAACGCAGATTAGAAACCAGACTGGCATAGCATTCATATTCGAAATATTTTGAATTTCTAAATTATCATAAAATCCGTTGACTCAATTGAGTAAACAGATTTTAAAAGTATGAAATAACTTACTATTTTTCCACGACTAGCTTTAATCCCAATGATTATTTACCGATTTTCAACATGAGGTTGTTTTGCTTTACTTTTGTGAAAATATTCCGATCAATAGACTTGACACGTGTAAAAATCATCACAAATTAACAACTACCAAGCCCACCTGACAAGATGAAATATAAATAATGGTGTAAGATTTCCAAGCAAAGTTGATTGAAATAATTAATAGATAAGTAACCATATAAAAAATATATATAATTTAATTACTCAGTATTAGTAGTAGAAAAAATTGTATATAAACCATGGTTTAGACTTAACTTAAATCCGTTGTCGTTACGCTCCTCGGGATTTAAAATCTACGCGCAGGCAATAATAGCGTCTGTCTAAACCTTGGTTAATAGTATACTATTAAAACATCCTGAATAAAACCATCTAATAAATAGGATGGGAGTTTCAATAACAATTATTGAACATTGCCCACTGGGAAACTCCAATAGGAGAAAAGGTAGTTATGTTGACAATTATTGTCACTGGGTACGTCCAGTAATCATTACACAAATAATTTATATTTAGTACCGAGCAAAATAACTTTTCTTTGATGTTACTAGATTTGTACATTGTAATTGTTTTAACTGCCTATATACATTAAATACGATCTTTCACGAATTTCCAGTATTTGTATACATCATTATTAAATACAGGGTGTTGTTTAAGTACGTGGCCAAACTTCAGGAGGTGACTCTTTGAGTGATTTTAAGACGGAAAAGGTTGTAGAAACATCGATCCAGAAATGCATTTTTTCCCACTTTAAGAAGAAAAAACGGTAACGTACGCCACTGAATTCTTTCTAATTCTTGTGTTTATTTCGGATTAAGGAACTAAAAATACACCCTTTTTGTCCCTTGAATTATTGTCGTATCTTGCTTAGTGTTTGGAAAAAAAATAAAAACCACTATTATGTCCCTGGAGACTATCACAAAAAAGTGATTTTTATTTTTTTCCTCAAAAACTAAGCAAGATACGAAAATAATACAAAAAATATCAAAGTTGTATATTTAGTTGTTAAATTTGAATAAAATATATAATTTAAAAAAAAAGTGAGTGGCGTACATTTTTTGGTCAAGTAGATTGCCTTCTGGGACGTCACTGGACTTAATAATAATTGATCTTAATTAATTAGGTCTAAATTAGCCCATTACTACAGTAAATACCACTGCCAAATTTTAACAAAATCGACTATAAGATTATTAAGATTTTTACAAAAAAAAAAAAACATTTTTTTTTTAAGTTTGACACCCTGGATCTTGGAAACAACGCATTTCCGGACCTATGTTTATATAAACTTTTTGTCTTAAAATCATTCAAAGAGTTACCTCCTGGAGTTTGGCCACGTACTTAAATAACACCCTGTATAGAATAGAATCCACAAAATATTTTTATCAATGCTCGTCTTGGTGACGCTGCTATCAACTGTCCTGCAGAAATGGAATCCAGAAACTATAACTGATACAAACTCAATCATCCCTTGTTATACATGATAATGTTGATACTACCACAGATTACCTAGAACAGATGCGAAACCTACCGATTACGCGGGGCTCCTAAGGAAGCTGGCGCCTACTTATATAGCTTTAACGCGGACTGGGCGTCCGCGTCCGTCAGTCAGCATCGTATGTGTATTCGAGCTAAATCGGCGCGCCGCCGCCGCGCCGGCGCCGCGGGCGCTTTAATCTAGTTCGTGGCTATATGTTTCTAGATTGCTAAGCGTTCTAGACAATATTAAATATTTTGATAATTTTCATCTTGGTTTTGTTTGTTTATTTACTTTAGTAATTTTCAAGACTGTTTAGAGAACTATTTTTACGCTATTTCAGGTGGGCTCGGAAAACTGCCACACACACGCCATGCCTCTGGTCCTGTGGTGCAATTCCTGCTGTATGCCGCTCTGCCGAGCATGTGCGGCTACCGCGGAACACGCGACCCACAAAGTTAAATCTCAAGGCGAAGCTAAAGAACATCTAGTGGCAGAAATGCAGATAGATTTGGCATCGATGAATAAGGTGAGAAAAAAACTACTAGATTATTATATACTGGAGATAGTGTTATTAAACATAATGTTCTACTTAACTACGGGACAATGTATTAGCTCTCTTGGATCGTCCATGTCGCTCAAGAGAATGTCTCATAAATAATAAGCCGATGTAAAATACTAATTATAAAGATATAGGTACATCTTGAAAAAGAAAACTAAGGAACTTTGAATAATATATTGCTAAATAATAATACTAACCCAAATGAGAAAATTTCAGAGATTTGATAGGAAAATATGATTTAAGCATTATCAATAATTTTATTCAACAAAAACAACAGTAGTGTTAATATTAAATCCCTGCTAATATTTAACAATAAAATTTAACACACATTATAGAGGAATTATAGGTGTTAATAATTTTAAGCTAACACTTCCTTAATCTGTTCTAATTTCTCTCATAATTTCACTTCTTTATGCAATCTGGAACGGATGTCATAATGTTTTTAGTATAAAGGCTTAAATCTTTAAACCAGCAGTATGATCAGGGCATTTATCCTAATGCAACATAAAATGATTCCCTTCGAAAGCTAACCTTGCAGGAGGAAGCAACTCGTCTAGGTTTAATGATCTATCAATGTTCAGCATACCACTGGATCAAGTCCCAGATGTCAACAGATACTAGTTTGCTTGCTCTTAGAATAATGGTCGTGGTATTGTGAATTTTGGTGGCTTATATACAGAAATCGGTCCGTTATAAACAAAATTGTAACGACAAATATAATATTTTTCAAAAAATTTTCATCTTCCGGTGAATACAAGTCCAATTCCTTACTTTTTGTAGACATTAGTTAGCGGCTACACAGTTTCTTAATTTAGAACGCTGCACAGTTCTGTAATTCCTGTAAGAACTGCGGAATTGTGTTATATGCAGTAGTTACAAACTGATTATTCTTAGACGCCTATTGAATTTTCATCTTCCTCCTTCGGCTGATTTTCTTTCTAGCCTCGTGTCACTAGTTTTCTCCCTAATGTATGTTGCTGCCAACCATTTTCTATTATTCCTTAAACCGCAGTATTCTTGCATACTTTAAAACGGCCACATCTATCGAAGGACCTCAAAATTACCTTTTTTAAATCAAATTTCAAAGAGTATCTATTTCCAAAGTGAAATGACAAGAAAAAGTAATTTGTCATTCGCAAAAGTACTGAAGGTAAGCATATAAAGTCGCATTTGTCACATGTTTTAATGGATAGGAAAACCAGTCAGTCGTTTTTTGTCTTTTTTCCGTAAATGTGTAAAAAGCCATATATTATGGAAAATGTCTACAAATTATAATTTTAAAATACAAAACCCAACCTAACCCAAACAACCAGCAATGAAAATTTAATATTTTAATTATTAAAAACTATAACCTTGTCAACCCGTAGTGATCCCATTTACAAAAAAAAGGAAGCTTTAAGCACCCACTTCGGGAGAGGCAACGGTAGAGCTTTCAAAAGAGGTGAAGTATCTTCGCATCGTTCTTGACCAGAAACTAACCTGGGGAGAATATCAAAAACGCTCTGGGCCTATCGACGACTCTTTGGTAAAATATGAGGCCTAAAACCCTCCATCATCTGGTGGTCCTATAACACTGTCGTAAAGCCTTTCATAACCTACGCCTTCTTAGTGTGGTGGGTAAAAACAAAGGAAATATCAACGCAGCGGAAGCTAACAAGACAACAAAGGCTTGCCTGTCTGGGTATAACAGGGGCTATGAAAACGTGCCACACAGCAGTTCTGGAAACGCTACTTGACCTCCTTCCGCTGCACATATGCATAGAAAAGGAGGCCTGGACCAGTGCGCATACAGTCACTCAGACACAAAAAAGCTTCTCAAGCTACAAAAAAAATTAAATAAAACTACGCAGACCTTCTCACTGGACATGGCCCCTGGAGGCACCACTTCAAGAAAATGGTGAAAACCACTGACGAGCAATGCAGATTCTGCCAAACTATGGCTGAAACGTCAGAGCACCTACTCTGCGAATGTCAGGCACTGACTCGCCAAAGGTTGAGACATCTCGAAAATGCCCTTGGGGCACCTGGAGAGATCTACAAAAGCTCAGTCCTCGAAATATTCTGAGGTTCTCGAAAGAGATAGGATTTTTCGTGTAATATAGAAGGGTATACACAAACGATCAATTAATTGTGGTCGACGTGTTGAAGGGTCAAATCTTGCCATACCATACCATACCATACCATAACATGTAAACTACCTAAAAATAACACATATTTAATTAACAAAACTCATACCTTGATTAAGGCTGTGTGGCTCTAAAAAGTGTTACACCGCGTTGTTCCTAAAATGTTATGCAAAGCAATAACATTTACTACATTAATACATACAAAAGATAAAGCAATTTTTCAATACTGAAATGGTTCTAAAAAAAAACTGTTTTCTTCGCAAGGAAAACCACCACGCACAATACGCGTACGGATTTACGTGATGCCAACTGTACATACATATTATTGCTCGATTGATGGTTTAAAAAATATGGTACTCTATGTTTTCTAGATGCTTTCCGAGATACAAAGACTGGCAATGCAGCAGCGCGAATTCCTGCTGAAGATTCTCGAAGCGTGCGTAACGTTGAAGACGCACGTCGAAGCTGACCTCACGAATAATGCGTCTCACTTCGAAATAGGTAAGCAGCTCACAATTTTCTTTCTATTTTTGGACTCCACTTCCCAATATTTTGTAATTCCAGTGTACAGTCCTCAGTCATTCAGTAAGCAATAGACAAATCTTGTCTAAAAATTCGAAAACCTGCTCAACAACCATTAAGAATTTTTCTTATCAATATTATAATGATTTGTATACGTTATTTTAATTAAGGCAAGAGATAAGTGCATTTGGTGATTTCTGTCATTTAATTCCTTTTAACCTTTTATGCAGTTCACTTTAATATGTATCATGCCTAAACAACATTAATTCTATTTGTGCCTTATATTTAAAAGCTTAAACTTGATCATATTTTAGGTGAGACTCGCGACCTTTTAGCGAAACTTCGCCTCAATCTTTCCATGGCGGAAACGCTCTCCGACGTGCACAGCATTTACTCGAACGTCAATCTGGAAAAACACCGCCTTCAGCTGCGCTATCACGAAATGTACCTGCAATGTCAACTGGACGACCTCATCCGAAATTCTTCGGTCATATTCGACTTTCAGCTGCTGAAACAAGCGCTCGGTAACATACACAACGGCGAATCCGTGTTTCCAGGTAACTCCCGTATCTTAACCCCCTCGCAACAGAACCCCATATTATTCTTAGCTAACTATTGTATGTCTCAGCTGTATTCCCGACATGTCCTATCCAAACAACCCATAAACGGGATGCTGGATTATAATAATCATAACCAAAACCATCAAACTCTCAACCACAACCAAAACGCTATACCGCCTTTAAACTACCTCGCTCATGCGCATAACTCGCAACAGTCACTAGCTACACCTAAAAACATCTATCAAGACAACAATCTTATGATGCAACCTATGTTGCCATCGCCTCAAATTCGGCAGCCTTCTAACATATGCCCTTTGTACTACTTCAACATTGAAGTAAATGGAACCCAGTTGGGTAGAATTGTTATAGAAGTCAGAGCAGATGCAGCTCCAAAGATGGCCAAAAATTTCGGGGTGTTAACCACGGGGGAAGCAGGAATGGGTTATAAAGGTTGTCAAATATTTCAGTGTTGGGAAGGAGAAAGCGTTATCACTGGGGACTTCGAGCTGAATAATGGGAGAGGGGGCAGATCGATCTTCGAAGAGTCATACTTCTTACCGGACGATACTAAGCTTGTCGCGGCCCGTGGAACGGTGGGAATGCGTAGAACACAAAAGCGTCACGATAATCTGGGAATGGTAGGTTCTCAATTCCGAATTATATTGCAAGAAATGCGAGGTTTTACAGGAATTTTCGGACACGTAGTAGAAGGATTAGAGTTAGTAGAAAAAATCAGCACTTATGGGGATAATGCTGGTAAACCGACGAAAAATATATTAATAGCGAAATGTGGCAAACTTCACTAAGGCGTGTCAACCTAAATTAGTATAGATAAGTAGAGCGCTAGATGTTTAGGTGTGACAATAACAACATTACATAATCAAACAATAATTGTTTTGAAAAGTTTGTTTAAAGCTTACGTAAATAAAAAGACAAATTTGTAACGCAAGGAGATGTTTGCCAAATAACTTTCCGACGTATTTTTTAACGAAAAATAGTAGATAATATATTTTCTAAGAAAAATTACTGAAATTGACAATGAAAAGTAATTGTGCTGTATAAGTACAACTACTATTCTGTTGGAATTTTAAAATATTTTCGCTCGATGGGGTATCGCTAACTTACTTAGATTTAAGAAGTAAATATTTGGTGTAGTTAAAGAAGAATAGATGTTTTTATGTGTAGCCTTCAAACGTCATAGCGAATGGTGTAATTCTAAGCTTAAACGAATTTCGAAATATATACCTATATTTTCGTATTAAATGATAAATATCGAAAAAGCATATGGACCGATATTTTTTATTGTTGTCGATTTTTAGCTTCTGAAGGTTAGGTTTATAAATATAGTCTTTGTTATGTTAGTCTATGGAGAGCACGAGATAGAGGATGTTAAAGATATCAGAGTTTAAGTGAAGAATGTACGAAACGTTTCCGAAAAAATAGAAAGAATCGTATATTTTCGAACCTATTTGCTACAAGAAAATATATTCCATTTATTGGTTTTGTAGAAAGGTAATTATTATTTTATAAAAATGCTTTCTAATTTTATACATATTACTATATATTATAGTGATTTTTTTGGTTTACTATACCTTGTAGATTTAAAACATAAATCAAGTACAATAGTTATATGTTGGGTTCAAAATGGCTTAGCATATCACAAATATATCAAGACACTCAGGCAAAATGAAAATTTTATTCATTCATTTAACAGATCCTTACTAAATAACATTACACATACAACACGATCAATATTCTTAAATAAATAAATAAAAGGCTATTCAAAATCAAGGGATAGATTAAATTTAAAAATATTTTGAGATTTAAAATACTTAACATTTTGGTAACAACTCTGTTATTCAGTTAGCACTAGAATAACTACAAGCATGTTCGATGATACTTGCAAATATATTTAGATTATCATTTTTATATTCAAATTAATGTGCTTTAGAAATTGTCTAATAATATGTATGTATGTATTTATATTTCTATAAACCGTAGATAGATTAAGCAATAAATAAGTCTGCGGTAATACAGAAAATAACTCTACTAAATATTTTGGCTATTTTGCAACAAATCAAACAATTTTTCTATTAAATGTAAAACAATCTTTGAAACCAATTCAAAGCTTTTTTGACATGTTTATTTTGTATTGTAGTAAATAAGACTAAGTCATAAGTTAAAAAGAGGTTCATTCGAAAATAAATATCCTAGTGAACCTGTTTACTGCGCGACCACTGTCAATCAAAGTTGGAATTTATGGATTTGGATTTCAGCCTTCTCTTGATGTGACAATTACAAGTATATAACAAAATCTGGAAAACCAACTTAAAGATCACGAGCAAGCGTTTTGACTGTTCTGATATATTTGCGATTCAATTATTTATATCATTTTGAAGGAACATGTTTTAAATTTAGTCCTATTTTGTATGATAATGCATTTCTCGATTTATAAATTTAAAATTTAAAACTTATGGATAATGCATTAATATACAAACATATTAACCAAAGTTTCAGAGCGATAAAAAAAAACTGATAGTTCAAGAAGGGCCTAATAGTAGAAAATTTAAAATTTATATAAACGCCTGTCTCGTTTTGATATGCTGATAAGATAAAACTTCTTATCAAAGCGAAACAGTGAACGAAAAGTTTTATTTAAACAACATCAAAACGCAATGTTATAACACACACTTTGTGACATGCAAAAAATAAACATTGCTAAGTTTATTATACAGTTATTTGTCAGTTTTATTCTTACTAACTGTCAAAATCTACTAACAATCCACGAGTAGAAATGATTTTTTTATTGGATTGAAAATCGAGAGTGCATATCACATTCCATTATTTCGCAATCTACGTTATTTTGTGCCTTCCGATTTATTAGAATAATATTGAATTATTACTGTACCCATTTTACTATGGTGTTAGTCGTTTGGACTTGCTCACTGCACTTAAGAGCTAACACATCCATGTTTTGTTAACTTTAACAATTTATTTAATTGCTCGAACAATAATTTTATTATTTCTCTGACAAAGTTATCTTTTTGCTAAAGTTACCAAAAGATGGCTATATCGAATCTTATAAAAAAGAAAACAAGTTGAATATTTCGATAAACGTCGTGTAAATTGAAATACCTTTGCATGGGCTTGGCGAAAGTAGAGTCTTTCATTAAGCCAAACGATCAGCCCGATATCAAGTTTTGACAAACGATCAGCCCGATATCAAGTTTTGAGCGCCGATCAAATAAATAGGATATTAACAGCCACCGTTTATCTTAGAATATTTAAAAGGTTTATTTCTATTAGAACACCTGTTGGGATGGATTACAAACATTACCTATACGCTATAAACTGTGAGGTTTTCGAAAATTTGAATAAACCTCGAAAAACATACAAACTAAAAGATGCAGTACCGAACTATGCTATACATGCATTATGCTTAACCCTTTTTGGCTCTGAGCATGCGCCATTTGGACCTCTTAATCAGCTGAAGCTGATATTTACATGACATCAATATAAAACATGTTTTAATTATTTATTAAACCAACAGAAACTGTTTTGTTGTGATTTTCACTAGTATCGGTTTCGTTTTTTTTTTTAATTTGTATCAAAGAAATTAATCTAAACTATTAAACAAAAGCGAAATTAACCTTACTTTATGATATTTAATAAGTCAGCCAATTTCTAATTTAGTATTTTAGGCATGCCATTACTTATTGCCAAAATGATTGTGTTCGTCGATGTCACGTTGTGCAATGAAATGGCCTTGCAACATTGTGCAAGCAATTTTTAGTAATGCAAATGGGAACTCTATTTAAAAAATGATGAATCACGAAGAGCCATTAGGGTTAAAAAAGCGAGTACAAAGAAATGCAGATCGCTACGTATAATTGTACTTACAGTGAAAACTTTTATAGCCGGAATATCTCGATTTTATTTATAAGATTGGTAATGTTTCGAAAAGTTTTCCTATTTTAGTAGAAACAAACCTTACAATAAATAAACGAAATTAGTTTTAAACTAACCGAGATTATCATGTTATTTGTAGATTTCGTGCAATCTCCGTTTTAGATCACAAATAGTATGTGCTCGAAACTGAAATATTTGAGAATCAGAAAGGCAAATTGAAAAAGATTAGAAAAGTAAATTAGTTGAAGTTTCTATTTTATGTTGTTAAGTGATGATATAAGAATAACTGGGGTAGAAAAGTGGTTAATTCATCTCCAATAGTGTAATCTATTTCAAATCGTTCCAGACAACGAGTTTAAATTATACTTGGTCCACCTGTTGCTTATCGGTTAGGCAATATGAAAATGTTCCTCACAATAATTAGAGAAAAGAATCTTCTATAATAAAATTGGTCTTATTACATATCACTTAACTGGTTATAATTAAATTAAATTTCAATTTTCTCGTTATTTTGTAATGCAATGAAATCTTGCTATGATTGATCGTCTATATACACTTAGAATAATTTAAATTCCAAAAA
>MU184235.1:42313-81145 GCA_016904865.1 Pissodes strobi
AACCGGATAAGTCACATGATTGGTTAATGGAGGGATTATTTCTATATTTAGACTAATTCAGAACCAAATTAGACAGAAAAGTCTACAATTATAATAGGTGAAAGGCCAATTTTTAAATGAAAAACTGACTATCTGTTTTAAACTAGGTCCAAGAAAATGCCTTTTTTGAAGAATATATTCAGGGCAAGGGTGAAAAAAATGCTCTCATACGCAAACATCAGAGAAAACTATGGAAGGAACGCTGCAAGCAAAATGAAACTTTTCTGCAAACGAAATTTAAAAATATTAAAACAAAAAACCGTAGATTTTTTTTATTCAGATGTAAAAATCAGAATTTAAGGCCAATATTTTTAAAGGTTAATTTGAAGGATATAAAATTAATTGCAACTAAAACTTGAGGAGAATATTTTAACCAAATTTATTTTTGAGACACTTAAC
Organism: Pissodes strobi; assembly: GCA_016904865.1. Taxonomy (NCBI): domain Eukaryota; kingdom Metazoa; phylum Arthropoda; class Insecta; order Coleoptera; family Curculionidae; genus Pissodes; species Pissodes strobi. The sequence continues at coordinate 42,752 of MU184235.1, forward strand.
TTGTTAATCAGATACAACAAGAGCTTTAAATATTTTACACAAGAAACGAGAAGATATGTGCGACTTTTTGAAAATTGCACTACCACGGAACATCCTTTACAACTTTTTGAAAAGAGAATTTAAAAAACTGACACAATACTTAATAAAATTAAACAAACAAATTTCAGGAAGATCACCCTTTTACAGCAACAACATACAAATCAAGATTTGTCTCATGAAACCTCAAACAAATGGGCGGAAAATCTCACTGACACTGACATACCTGAGAACATAAAGTTGGGTCTAAATTTTGCTATTCCCACGGAAAGCTCAAAAAATGAATTAACGATCCCTGAACTTTTGAATAAGATTAAACAATCTTTATCAAATTTTCCAATGGACGCTAAAGACGAGATTAGGGCTAAATATTGTAGAGTAGAGTAGAGCTTCATTGACTATTTTTGTTCAGGTACATTATAGCAAGTCGGAAAAAAATAAATAGCCTAGTGCTATCAAAAATATAAAATTAGTAGATAAATACACGTATATAGGTACTATGTAATTGACAAAACTTATAACATTAAGAATATAAAAAGTATAAAATCAAAACAATACATTTTTAATATAACAAACAAATATAAAGTAATCATCTGAGCAAAAAATAATCTAAGTGCGGGTTAGTAGTCATTCATTAGTATCCCTTAATTCAGATAAGATTACAGTCTTGTATTCTTGAATTGTATAAAAACAATGCGAGAGTAAAAACGTTTTTATTTTCCTTTTAAACTTTTTGTTTGATAACTTCTTCATAGTTTTAGGTAATTTGTTATATAAATTATAATTTAATGGATTTTTGCTTGATTTTGTTAGTTTGTGGGGAGGAATGGTAATTAAATCTGACCTGAGATTATGATAGTGGTTTTTACTAGTTGTAGGTAGCATGCATTTTTTATGATGGATTTCTATAAGAGTAAAATAGATATATAGGCAAGGCAGAGGCACAATTCTATGACTTAGAAACAAAGGATTGCAGTGATCGCGGTAGTGGGCACCACACACGATTCTAACGACCTTTTTTTGCAATTTAAAAACTGATTTTGCTGCAACACTGTGACTCCCCAGAGTAATTGCGTATGCAATTCTTGAATGAAAAAGTGCGAAATAACAGGTTTTTAAAACGTTAAATCTGATAAAAGAACGTAGCCTTCTAACTAAAAAAGTAACACTTGACAGTGATCTTCCTAAACTGTCGGCATGCTGAACCCACGAAAGTTTGTCGTCTATAGTAATTCCCAATAGTTCTAAACTGTTGCCCTCAGCTAACTTCGAGTCGTTTGGGATTCGTAAAATGTTTGTTTTGTCCTTATTTAATAATAGATTGTTGGCATTAAACCATTTTTCTGCTAAATTAAGGGCAGCGTTCGAGCTTTCAATTAAACCATCAAAACTGGTGCTGTAAGTTGTAAAAGTGGTGTCATCAGCGAATCTAGCACTCGCAACTTGTATCATCTGATGACTTAAATCATTTACATAGACGACAAACAAAAGTGGGCCCAAAATGGACCCCTGAGGGAAGCCGCATTTTAAGTCTCTTTGTTCTGAAAGTTGGTTGTTGAAAAATACTGGCTGGGACCTATAATTTTAAGGGTATACCTCTGATGTCGTAAGCTTTTAATTTATTAAGCAAAATGTCATGGGAGACACACACAGTCGAAGGCCTTTGACAAGTCCACGACTACTTCTTTCAAGACTTTTATCAAGGCTTTAGTTGTGGAAAGTCCAGCTCTGAATCCAAATTGATCCTGACTTAACAACTTATGTTTTTCAAAATATTGAACCAAACGATCTTTTAAAATTCTTTCCATAATTTTGCCAAATAAAGGTGTTATACTTATTGGTCTATAATTGTCAGCTTTTTCAAAATTGGTATAACCTTGCTACCTTTAAAGGACGATGGAAACACTCCTGTCAAAAATGAATTATTTACCAGCGACGTAAAGGGAGCCACCAAGAGATCAATTGAGCTTGCCAATATTTTGTAGTTGATGTCAAAAATATCAGCAGATGGTGAACTGTTCAGAGAGCAAAACGCATTTAGGACCTTCTGCTCGTCCACAGGGCCAAGAAAAAAAGAGCTAGATGATTGAGAGGGGATACACGCAAGATCCCTTTCTTTGATTTCGGGTAACTTTCTCATCACCCAATCAGCCGCCTCAACAAAAAACTTGTTTAATTCATTCGCAGATAAATAGGTATCATCCAGTAAAATGTTAATTTTATTTCTCTCTGTATTTATTATTTTCCATGCCATCTTTGATTTATTTTTTGAATTAAAAATCAGTAAATCATGAGGATGTCTCTTGGCTTTATCGATTTCTTTTTTGTAATGTTTTAAAGATAATTTGTAGAATTCATTATACCGGGGACAGTCAAAATGAACACTAAATGATTTTACTATATCAAGTTGTTTTCTCATGATTTTTAAGTCTTCAGTGAACCCAGTTACAAGCGGTCGAGATTTTGATTTAGATTATTTCTCCGATGTAAGAGGAAACAGGCGATTTATATTACTAGAGAAAAAAGTCGTTAGATTCTTCCCCAAAACATCGACATCGCAAGCTTCACCCATAAAAGGGGTCCAGTCATTATTTAAGATATTTTCCCTAAATTTGTTTATACCAGAAGTTGTTATTTTTCTATAGGACATTTTGTATTCAGTTGTATGTAAGTTTCCATCAAATAGAATATATTGAGCAGTATGGTCTGACAAAGACATCCGATTTAAAGCAACTATTTGGCAAGTCGGAAAGAGTATTATCAATGCATTTTTATTTTCTGGTAGGTTTAAAAATTGTTTGTTGGATACCAAAAGAGTTTATTAAAGTTAAAAGTTGTGTTAACTGTTTACATGGTGAATTAAAATCAAAATTGAAGTCACACAAAATTATGACTTTTTTGTATTGATTTTATTATATAATCTGTTAAGAAGAGCCTCCACGTTTTGTATTTGTACAGCAGCTAGACCTATAAGTACAGATAATTATCCTTGAGCCGGGGCCGAAGTGGCTCTATAACAATTCAAACAAAATTCAATCATTTGTGGAGCCAAAGGCAATCAATTCCAGGGTAAGAATGAATCCTCCACAACAATATAGAACATATTTACATTAATTCTAGAGACTTGATATTAATTTTACTTTTCACGAATATACAAACACCACCTTTTCCTCTAGTCGATCTGCAAAAATAACTGTCTAATGTATAACTAGGTAGATGTATTAGTTTCAACTGATCAATTCTTAAAAAGTGTTCAGATATACAAACCAGATCAAATGGGTTTTGAAATAAAGTTAATTGATCAACTTTGTCACACAAACCTTGTACTTTTATGTGAAACGCGCTTAGATTATTTTTAAAATTCGTCATTTTCCTACATAATCTACTGAAAAATTCAGGAGTTATTTCTACCAATTTGTCAAAGTCATCTTCAATATTTATCGTGTTGTAGCCGGAATCTTCCTTCGGCGAAAAAAACGACTAACACAAGCACCCTTCGGCCATATAGAAGAACTTGTAGCATGACTAAAATGTTCTTTGTTAATGGTCACCTTAAAAGATGAATAATAGTTGGGGTATTGTAAATTTAGCCTCTGGAAACAGATGTGAGCATCGACTGTAGTGTCAGGATGTAGTTTGTACACGTGCAAAAACGCAATGGGATCTGGTGTTTTCAGTAGGCAGCTGGAGTTGCTGTTATTTCCTACCACTCTGTTTGCCCTCGTTCTTCGTTTTTTGTGCACTACCTCGGTAAAACCATCTTCTTTGCTGGACTCAGGAGTAACTTGCAAATTTAATTCTGCCGAAATCTCAGAAAGAAATCGTGTAAGGTCACTAACTTTAATGGGATTATATGGTATTTGCTGTCTTACCATTTGATGTTCCCTCGTACCACCTATGTGTTTAACAGTATCCTGCAGAGTAGAAATTTTATGAACAGAACTGCCAGAGGGAGCGTTCGTTGTGGATTGTAAGCCTTTTCTGGCCGAGCTGGTATTATTCAACTTAGATGTCGGGCTTTGTTTCTCATTTCAAGATTTTTCAATGTCGACCAATGAATTGCTATTTTTGGTAATATTTTTATACAAATTTATTAGATCTGATTGATCGACCACTCTACCCTCCAGGTGGACTATCAGTTTTTCTTTAGAAATAAGTTCGCGTTTAAGGTGATTGTACTCACAGTTAATTTGTTTACATTCAGCAGAGTTGCAGGACGTAACCTCACTTGCATCAAGAAACCTTTCTTCGTCTGTCTCAGCATAATTTTGGCACTTTCCACAAAAATTCGCTTTTATATATCGTAGATTACCACAGTCAATGAAATTTTCAGGCAACTTTCGATAAACTAACATGTCTATTAATTCATTTTTGTTTAAACGCGTCAGACGAGCCACCAGTGAAGTTGGTTCGATCGCTATATTACGCAGAAACCAAAATATAATATAACGAATTATAAAAACAACCTTGACTCCGCACGACCTGGCAAAAAATCAAGAATTGAGGGGAACATAAAACTTTATTAAACGACGTAAAAAAAACAACAGAATTTTTGAAAGCTCAATTAAAAATTTTAAAACCAGACAAAGCAAATAAATTCCAAAGGGGGACAAAGAACACAAAGTCAAAGTCACAGTTAATGTATATGTGTATTTGGTGGTTACACGTGTTTCGCCTTACGGCATCATCAGGCGAAACACGTGTAACCACCAAATACACATATACATTGACTGTGACTTTGACTTTGTGTTCTTTGTCCCCCTTTGGAATTAAAGATTAAGTCACTTTGGGAATTATGGATGATTATTTTGTATTAAAGCAAATAAAACTATAACAACAAAATGAATGACTTACTAATGGACGCTACAACGTACAAAGAATTGAGAAATATCCAGACCAGTGATGTTCCCATCATTTTTTTTGAAAGTGTACTACCAGTAATCCATTATGTGCATAGGCGTAGCCAGGATTTCTATTTTGTTGCTCCAGGGACGAACAAGATAGGGTTACCAGATGAAAAGTTGGAAAAGTGTGTCCTGTTCATGGAAAGGCGACACCCGCAGAAAATTTTTGGAGTGCAACTACCATTATTCACCCAAAAGTCGTTAAAAGCGGTAAAAAAAGGGTCGTGAGGCCCCTTGCGACGAATTTATGGGGCCCACCTGAAAAATTTGTGACGGTAACAAAGGGCGAAGGCGGACCGGACAACTGACCTTGCTAAAAATCGCTCCTCTGAAAATCCCTGAACAACGAAATCTCAGCCAGCAGCAATAAGAATCTCACTCAAGGCCAGCCAACACGTATGAAAAGCATTGAATCATGACTTTGACTTCGTGTCGTATCGACTTGAAATACGGTTCAGCGTCGCCACCCCACGGTAGTTCAATATAATTTCTTTAAGTGTACGTATTTTAATTTTTGTATACTTCACTTTTATTATATTTCCTTTGAGCAGGGAGAGGAGGGGGGGCAAGTGCACTTGGAACTTAGAGTTGTTGATTCATCAACCATTATAGTGAGTTTTGAGTCTGATTGTACCAGGTGTGAAATAAGTCGTTTGCGTATCTTCTGTGCTATAACATTAACCATTCGCGTAACAGTTATTCTGCTATGTAAAGAAGAGCCTATATTCAAACCATTGATTTGTTGAAGTTCAACAAGCTCTTCAAATTGTAAGAATGGGCGACGTATTTCCCACGCAGTACACTGCGTTAAAAACTCTAACATTGGAGTCCATTACTTTTTCAGATACATGTTCGAACATCTTATCCAAAACTTTTCCATCGCCCTTCTTTAAGATAGTTTCCGTAATTATGTGTGATTTGCTTTCTGAGTGCTGTTTGATTTTAATACTCAAAGAAATCAGTTGGTTTTTCCTATTATTTCCAGCAGCCATGATTTCAAAGTCAGTCCACTGAGCCGAACTTTACCATCGGAAATAAATTTTTCAAATTGGATGCTGAGTTTTGCCTTTATACACACACTACATCCTAGTTTTCCATCTTTGCAATACAACCATGGATTTTTTGTGTTAAACTGTCACCTGTTAACTAGTAAACAAAGAAGGTCAAATTTGGGATGCTGATAAAATATCCTGATCGCAACGAGCAGCAAGATTGCGATCCTTCTGTGACGATACGGATAGACCAGCACTAACAGCATCGACGGATAGACCAGCACTAACAGCATCGACATTACTTAACCTCACATTTACTTTTTTAGCTTGACTTGTAGAGAAAAAGCTGAGGAGTGTGCTTCGTTTCGAAGAGGATTTTAATTAAAAAAACTAACCCAAACTAAAGCAAACAACATAGGAGGAAACGGGTGTGGCCAAATATCATGTCCAGTGGCGGCGCTTGGTTGAGAGTGTACGCAATATGTCTAATAGTATATTATATACCTAGGTTGAGAAGTAAGCCATTATTTACCGAGCACTTTTATATCCTGAGGCGCGTAGCGCCGAAGGATATAATGTGCGAAGTTAATAATGGCCTTCTCAACCGAGGTATATATAGAATTTTTTTTACTACTAACACTGATATATTACCAGATTTGATTCGATTTGATTTTTATATTAGTCATTTTCTACTTATTTTTCAAATAGTTCGAAATATCAGGTAGCCTGGAAGTTCAGTTGTCTAACTGACAGATATCGTAACATAATCTCCTGACAGCTCCATACATACAAAGTACCTTCTTTCCATCTAAATTTTGACAAAATCGCATTATTAATAAGAATATTATGGGGAGTCATGAAAAGTGAGTCATACTGTATATATTTTTTTTACTAATAGCACTGATACAATCCTTATCATTATTTGAATTGATTAGATTTTGAAATTAATCATTTCCTACTCATTTTTCAAATAATCCGAAATGACAACTAGTTGTCAAACTAACAAGTTTGACATTTTCCGTTTCCGTTTCATTATTGACCTAGGTTTTTTTTAATATTATTATTTACCTAGGGTGAGAAATGTTACTTCTCATTTGAGGAATGGAGTAAATAATGGTGATTTATCATGTTAGTAGTAAAAAAAAAATGTTTGAGAATATTCGGCGTATATTGAGTATACCCTATGGGAACACGACTGGAAATGACCCAACTAATATACAGTGTGTCCAAAAAAGTGTCCAACATATAGGAAACTTATTTATTATTGGTTTCTCAGAAAATTTTATTCTTGATAAAAGTTGGTGCTTGCCCTAAAACAGTAAATGAGTATTTCAAATTTTCCGTAACTTCAAAATTTATTTAAGATAGAAATTAGTTACATAGTTGCATAATGTTGCAGTTTTTCCAGAGATAATAGCCAGTTTAGGTATCAGTGTGTTGCAAACACATTTAAACACTTTTGATTCAAAATTTTTTCCACTCAAAATCATGAATAGACCCAACTCTTTTCATTTCATGTAAAATATTTAATAATTTATTTAGCTTTTGCACCCGTTAAGTAAAATATGCCCAAGTATCCTAAAAAGCCATATAAAATATTTGGTCTTGAAGAGTAGGTTATGCATTTGGAATAAAAACAAATAAATAGCAATAATTTTACTTCGCTCTGACATATGAAATTAATTATTATTGAGTCAGTCATTCCAATTGTATTTTGTAATAATTATTGTGGACAATTATTTTGGACCAAAATTGTTTAAATGTGTTTGCAACACACTGATACCTAAACTGGCTTTTATCTCTGTAAAATCTGAAACATTATGCAACTATGTAACTAATGTCTACTTTAAATAAATTTTGAACTTGCTTGGCAAGTATACTAATAACAAAAGAACAAAGCATTCACCGATGGCGTAAAGTTTGAGAAAAAAATCGAGAAAAAAAAGGGAAATTAAAAATTGATGTACTTAACTCAAATTTCATATTTAGATTACTTTTTTAATTTGGAAGAACTTTTCCTTATAAGATTTTGCTGTATCTTTATAAATTAAGGTACTTTACTCTTGACGCGATTTCGGAAAAATGACATTTGGGTCTGCACTAAAATCGGTACGTAAAATTTGAAATACTCGTTTACTGTTTTAGGGCAAGCACCAACTTTTATGAAGAATAAAATTTTCTGAGAATCCAATAATAAAGAAGTTTCCCATATGTTGCATACTTTTTTGGACACACTGTATACAAAAAAACTAGTAATGAAATAATAAACCGATGGGGAAAAAATCAACATATCTCGCAACAATTGCAAAAAATTCACAATTCAATACCATCTAGAATAATTTACGGATTACCTAAATTACACAAACAGGTACACCTTTAAGACCCGTAGTCTCATGAGTACAATCGGCATTTGAAAATCTTTCAAAATACCTAAAAATATCCTTAAAATGGCTTTTATAATAGACTCATCTCAAGGATAAAATTGGGACCATAACATTACCAGAAGGAGATATGGTTTTAGAGATTGTCCGATAAAAAAATTTAAGCGATACACAGACATACCACTAGATGAATTGCTAGAAGCAATCAACACATTTTCGGTGTAACAAGTTCTACAACAAATTGAGGGATATGCAATGGGTGCATTCGTTTCAGGTGTAGTAGCGCAAAAAGTTCATGAAGATTTGGAACAGACTATTATAAACCAACTAAATTTCATCCCAACATTTTTTTATCGCTACGTAGACGACTGCATTCTAGCGATTCCGTGTGACAAACGTGACTACATTTTAGGCATGTTCAATAGTTATAGTATTTTTAAAGTCAGTTTGAACTGCAAAAAATCTATAGTCGCCATATATCAAAGATAAATAATTGTTGACACTGATAATTTGGTAACTTCATCAATTCTTATAATAAAATGTTTGTCCAAGCTTTGTTAATTTTTTCTGAGGCACTCGTATATATTAAAATTAGGCGTTAACACTGCACATGCAAATCTTTCCTTTTATATTCTGGACTACACTCCGAAGAACTAGATGCAGGATTAGCATTCTCGTTATCTTCGATGAGACCTTAAAATGGTCTCCAAAAAGCCATACTGCTATATAGATTATTATTGCATTAATACTATTACGATTTTACTGGTATATACTCTTACTCTTCTAATCTCTTAATTACTATTTCTTAACAATGTTAAATTATATACTATACTAAACTCGCGTGGTCCTCCCTTATATATTCAAATATCCGTAGCCTAGAATTTTCTACAATAATTCAGAATATTTCTCCAATGTCTAGAATTAACTAAGACGCAATTTACAGCCAGACGGAATTCTAGAAACGAAACGGGGTCAAAGAAAGACGGGCGTATCCAGAGGCATTTCGTGACAATAACACTATTATTGTTAGAGCCATGGGCGTAGACAGGGAGGGGCCAGGGGGCCATGGCCCCCCCTGGGAATTTAACCGACTCATGACGTTTGTGTAAAAATTGGGCGTGGCCCCCAAAATTTTCCGCTCTAAGTGCTACTACTGCGGCCTTGTCTACTGCTCGCCCCTCCTGAGAAAAAATCCTGTCTACGCCCATGGTTAGAGCCATTCAGTATTTCCTTAAATAATATAATCCTTCCACCTCGGTCGCATCGTCCAATCCGCACACTCTCAACAAAGTGGCAGTCGGGCGACGTTGCCGATTTGTTCTCTTCTTCTTTCTAAAAATAGAACAAGAGTCCAGAGCGCTTTAAGAAAATCAATATTTTTTATAAATTCTAGCGGATGCCCTCTCATGCCCTATGCGCGATGCGTAATAATTGAACTATTCGGATGCATGTGGTCGAGATATCAGGCAAACCTTCCATCGAACCGCTAGCAGGTGCTTATGTAATCGAATGGTCTGTTTCGTTTCAACAACGCGCGCGTTCACCCATGGTGGGCAGCTGCTAGAATCTTGTGATTTGTGATATTTTCTAGTGTTACGGCAGTGCGAGGTCGTACGTAAGCGGCATTGTTTCGACCTGGTTATCGATTTTATTATTTTATTTCGACCGTTTGACGGCCGTATTTCCAAAAAGATCGTTTTTATGTCCAACGCATGTGCTTAAAATCTACTACTAAAATAAAGGGGTAAATTTGATATTGGCCTTTTATTTAACCGAACTGTTGCTAGTAAGTTAAGACGGGTAGTTTTTCAAGAGTGCGATACAACAATTATTATTACAACGACTGATGGATAATATTTATAATCGATCATCCGGCATTATTTGGGTCTACGCTACTGCATATTCAGCTACTGATGTAGACTGGCACCGCTGCAAGAAGGAAACTACAACCAATTGAAAAGTAAATCAAACGCAATAGTCCCGCCCATATATGTCCACGTTGACTCTACTACGAGTGCGATTATATACGGTCTGACAGGGTGAGACGGAGACGGAAACTATAACATTGTTTGAATTTTAGCAGTGGCCAATCAAATGGGATAACCCGCCAATAATATAACATAGCCCTCTCTATTCAGCGTTATAGAGAAGGTTGTGAATATAATAATATACGAGGGGCGATGACTATTACAACGTGTTATTAGTTTGAATCTGAAATATTAGTAAGTTGATCATACCGGATATATCACTCCATTTAACTGACTTTAAAAATACTATTACATACATACATAAGTTAAACTTCACCAAAGAGTTAGAAAGCTAATCATAATATTATCTTAATTAACAAAATTACTGCTGCCTGGTATACAAATGAGGCATGGCCACGTAAATACGTTAATTTTAATCGCAACATCATATATCTCAAAGCAAATCGGTAATAATCGGCTTTGCTGATAGAGCAATTAATCTATCCAACCCCGAATACAGACATATAGCTATCAAAGAAGTAAAAGAGGCATTACCATCAAACAATTAGCTAATCTAATTAACTAATTAACTCTATTTTCAAGAAAAGAATTCATAAATTGTATTATACACATAGCCATTCCAAAATAAAAAACAGAAAAAAAAATACAAACCTAATCTGTACCAGGTCTGTCGAAAAAATTACAAAATCTTGTTAAAAGTAAAGAAATAATTGTGAGTCATAAAAGACAAAATCTCTTAAATAAGAATTCAAGTAAACTAAAGACAGACATTTCCAGATACCGAAAAAGTAATCTAGTGCATGAAATTCCTGATACAAACTATGCCCCGGCAGTGTCTACTATATTTACATTAATACAAAAATGCACCATAAAAAGTAATCAATTGCATTCATATACCTAAAATCTAAATAAATCCCTGTTTATTTGTCTAGCATGAACGTACTTATTTTAAACTAATGCGCCATTTTCCATCAGTTTTAATATATTTTTAAAGTGTTTGAATTTGTTTGTGGGCTGTGATTTTTATGTCATTTGATTGTGAATAAGTGACGACTCACAAATTTTGGTTTCGGAAAAACTCCATAGATCTCGGTAGGTATATAACCATATAAACATCTAAAACGGGTTAACCAAAACAACATTTGTAATATTGTAAGATTGTCCCTCACTTTCTTTCCACTTTGAATAAAACTAGGATGTTCTAGTCGAAAGGTCACGTTATAACACATGTATTAGTTTAATGTGTTATTGATTTCAAAAAGGACCAAATCCCAAAAAAGATAAATAACTATGTATGTATACATGGTGAAACAAATTCGCTTCTCACTATTGAGATCTCGTAAACGGTAAGAAATACAGCAAAGTTTAAATTGGGGCAAATACCCAGTATTTTTGAAGTTTGAGATATCTCAAGTAATTCCGGAGACATCCGAGAAAACCCGAAACTTTTGATTCTTGTTTTTTTGAGACGTTATTCTTCGAAATGTCAAAAAAACAATGACACTTTCCAGAGACACTTTTCAACGATCTATCCTACGATGTCAGTTTTCTAACTCAACGTTTCGATTTCTCAGAACCATCATTAGGTCAATTTTTTTAAACACGGACCTATAATTTTTATCAATTTTTTTTTGCATACTTAGAAGGTAATTTGGTAAAATCCATCACCAGATATTTTTAATTTGTAGGTATTATTAACAAAATGAACACCTCAGACAATCAGTGGATGATGGCAAGCTTAGTGTTTTTCTTATTAATATTCAGTCCTTAAGACACAAAACAGATGAATTATTTCTTTTATTAGAAGAGCTTAATTTTCCAGAAATTATTGCCATAAATGAACATTGGTTAAATGTTGATGAGCCTGTGTTTGTCAAAAATTATACTACAGTAACTAGATTTAATAGAAGTAATTTATCTCATGGAGGTACTATGATAATGTCTACTAACAACGACTTTTCGGCAGTGACTAAGTTCGATAATTTATTATGTGAGAAAGTATTGGGATTTTCCATCGTCTATCATAATGCTTATGACCTATATCTTGTTTATATTTGCAGAACACCTGACGCTGACATACATATATTCAGTCAAAGATTACTGAGCTTGCTTGAGTCCCTGCCTTTAAAAGGCAAATTCATTTTGTGTGGTGACCTTAATGTTGACTTTCCATTGTGTGTGCTGCTCAAGAATCCCTTCGGTCAATTTTTTACTCTTTTGGTATAATCATGCTTATAAACCCTGGAGGGGTCGCGCTATAAAAATTCTCGTGAGAGGTCGGGCGTGAGAATATTTCTCACATTTACTGTCGATCATTTTTGTTTGACAACAGAAACTTAAATATAATATTTTTTATGATCAATAAATTATATTAAGCATGCCACATGAACTATAACTGATAACAAGTTGCTGTCCACGGCTTATGTTTGTTAAAACTAAAATAAATTTTAAATAGAAATTACCACTCAGTACAATAGTTGCATCATTATTATGCGATATGGTGCAAAAAACAACTAGAAATCAAACAATTCGTACTCATTTGACTTGATGAAACTAATAACTAAAGTATGACGTTTGAAGTCCCGCGATGAGAGAATTGCTCACCAACGGGTGCTTTTAGTTCACAACTACCTGCTATCAACCAGCGTATCGCACGCTATTAACCAGCGTATCGCACTGAATGCAGAATCCGTCCAGGAGATAAACATACCTACTCTAAAAGTCAGCTAGAGTGAGAGACACCGGCGAAGAGTGTTTACCCAGGCAGATATGGTAAGTTCGCTGAAAGTGTGAGAGAAATGCTCATAGCGTGACCCCTCCAGGGCTCACCAACTAGAATAACTAAAACTAGTTCTAGTACTATAGACTATGTCGTGTCATCTTTTGATCCAGAATTCGTTGACTGTGCTGTCTTCAACTCGGGTTTCTCTGATCATGAGGCAGTATTAACAGAATTTTCGGTAAAATCCAAATGCAAAATTGCTTTGCACAAACTATGCCGTATTTTTTCGGACAAAAATTTTCTAAATTTCAAGCACCTATATGTCTAACAACTGACTGGGTTGTCCTCTCTGATGATGTCGATACCGAATTCTCTACATTTATAAAAACTCTATCTACTCTGGCGTTCAAATCCTTTCCGCTTAGGCCTATCAAAATTAAACAACATAAACCCTGATCAACCAAAGGTTTACGCACATCTGCAAGAACATGGGTTCTTCACCTAATAAATACTCGGACAGCGTATTTTTCCATGATTACGTGAAACTTTACAGAAAAGTCTATCATAAAGTTATAAAAGCTGCCAAGGACATTTATTATAATGAGAGGCTGACTAAACCCAGTAACGTTGCTAAAGAATCATGGTCTATTGTAAATGACTTAAAGAATAAGACTTATTCGTCTGCACAATCGCTAATTCACCTGAGAACCTAAACAATTACTTTGTAAATGTGGCTAAAGATTTAATGAACACCATAACTCCTTCTCATGATCCACTTTCATATCTCCCTAATGCTAATGTGAACTTACAGTTTCTTCTTTACGCCTGTAGCATTTGCTGAGCTTCGCAGCACAATTAAGGACATTAAAAACTAATCCTCTTCTGGGACCGATGGGCTTACTCTGAAAATGTTCTGCTGGAATGCACATTAAACCATTTTACTACTTTAATTAACAAGTCATTCCAAAATGGGGTTTTTCCAAACTGTCTTAAGACGGCAATAATTATTCCTTTGCATAAACGAGGAGATAAATACCAAGATTCGAACTATCGCCCAATTGCACTCCTTCCCACATTATCAAAGATCATTGAAAGATTGGTTAAAAAAGGCTTCTATCTTTTCTCTCTAAATATAAAATACTTACTTCCCATCAATTTGGATTTTTAAGTAACAAATGCACAAATGATGCTATGTTTTCCCCCTTTAATTATGTATACTCCAACCTGAACAACCATCACTCTATAGCAACAATTTCCTGTGATTTCTCTAAAGCTTTCGATTGTGTAAATCATAATATTATCTTAATTAACAAATTGCAGTACTACAGATTCAGAGGAGTGCTTCTCGAATGGTTTAAGTCGTATTTTAACAATAGAAGTCAGCTTGTGAGGTTTGATACGTCGATGTCTTCCTGCAAGCCAATAGATTGTGGAGTACCCCAGGGTTCAGTACTAGGTACTATTTTGTTTCTGCATTGCTTGTCTGGACATTAGCGGTAAAGTCTGTGAATTTCGCGAAAATCTTTGGCTTCCTTGTTTTACGCTTTTCATACTTTTTCAAAAAATTTACGTGCTATAATTTTCAAATTGACAACCCGATAACAGAATTATTTTAGCCTTTTTTTAAGGGACACACTATTTGTCAACATATTTGTCAAATTGTGACTTTGGCGAATAACATGGTTTCTTTCTTCAATTTACATTCGATTGACAGATCCTTTTTAATACACGCTTGCAATTTGTCGGATATGCTCGACATATGCGTGTGGGCAACAACATTTTAAAACTTTGTCGGAGTTTTTATTAGAGTAAAATCGACTATGTCAATAAGCTTCATAAACTTTATACCGACTTTATGCAGATGGCCTTTTCACTCGTCATGCAAAGAAGAAAGACAAATCGAAATTGGTTATTATGCAATTTTGTAGGAGAAAAACTGGTCCCAATTTAAACAATGTGATGTAAATATCCCAATAAAAAATCAAATTAAAATACCTAAAATCTCATACCTAAAAAAACTTTTAACATTATTTGTGTCC
Organism: Pissodes strobi; assembly: GCA_016904865.1. Taxonomy (NCBI): domain Eukaryota; kingdom Metazoa; phylum Arthropoda; class Insecta; order Coleoptera; family Curculionidae; genus Pissodes; species Pissodes strobi. Next base: position 57,814 of record MU184235.1, read on the forward strand.
TATCTAATACAGAATTGGGCTGAGATTATAATACTGATGAAGATGTATAATTTAATCACCTAAAACTAAACTACAGCAAGTAACACGGTCCTATAAAAAAGTATTTTTCCACCTTCCCTCGCTCCCTCGCTAAACTTCGACCTCAACAAATTATTAAACAAACCTTCCCTTAAATCTCATTAGAACTACTTATTATCTGGTAAATATAAATTTCATGAACCAATCTTCACGGACGGATCTAACTCCCTCCAATATTAATTATTCAACTTCTCCGCGTAACTAATAACTTTTCGTCAAAGAATAAAATATTAAATTTCCAGTGTATCATTAGTACGTATTCAATGAGCACCCAAAAATTAATTTAATCCTTCTGGCCGGCTCATTTCCTAGCTGTTCAAATTTTTGATCATTTGTACAGGGTGTCCGGTTATAAATGTAACTCTACTTTAACTTTTTTATTTGCCCTCGTATAAAAAAATGTTAAATACCAAAGTTGTAAGGATTTTCATACAGTTTTCTGCGGTGTTACTAGAAAAATAATTGAACATCGAAATTCTACTGTACAGATTAAATTAAGGGTGTATATTCTTCTGTGTATCGGCAGAGCTCTTTAAGAGGAGTTCAGTAATATAAGGTTTGTTGGGTCTAGCTATGAGAGTTACCACGTAAATTGCAAGAATGTCGGGTATCTGATTATTACTGAACCCCTCTCCTAACTTTTTTATTTGGATATAGCTAGGTTTGTTGATTTCATCAGTTAGCCATGAAATTTGACATATCCGTCAAAAGACTTTCTTCCACACTGACATTAGTTTTGATTTTTTGGTAAAATATTACTTAACCCCAGATAAACCCACACCAGATGCGAAACCTCCCGCCTAGCGCATGAAACAAGAATTCCATATCCATTTTAAATATTACCAGTTCAGTGACTTACTGATGCCCATAAGGAAGCGCGTCTTATTTTTTGCCAGAACATGATAATTAACATAAATAGAGACAGTAATTACTTGCACAATATATTATTTACCGATGAAGCAACATTTGTTACTCCTGGGATATATAATAGAAAAAATACACATTTTTGGGCATCACAAAATCCACAGGCTATACGTGAAATAAAATATTCGAGTCGGCGGTGATTACATGTTTGGTGTGGGGTTTTAAATGGTAGAATAATTGGCCCGATTTATTTTCAACAAACCCTTAATGGAGAAAGATACTTGGAAATGATAAATGAAGTCATTAATTTAAAAGAGAATATAGAAATTATATGGCAGCAGGATGGGGCTGCCCCCATAATGTAACTCCAGTAACCCAATTTCTAAACACCACGTTTCCTGAATGGATTCGCAGATCCGGTCCAATATATTGGCCTAGCAATAGTCCGGATTTCTCAGTCTTAGATACTTTTTATGGGGGCATCTATAGGACAAAGTATCAGCCGAAAAAAAATTCTATTTATATATGATTAGGGAAAGAATTGCGGAAGAAGTGGCTATTTTAAATAATGAACCATATATTATTCGAAGCGCCCGCCGTTAATAGACTGCACAGGATTTATATAAAATGCATTGAGCAGAATTGGTGGTCATGTAGAGCATCTAATGCAATATAAACGTAAAAATATTACATTGTTAGCTTATTATATATATTTTTTAAATGCTTCCATTTTAACTAATATTTTAAATAAAGGTAATAACTAAATTTAGACTATATTTATTTGATGGATATGTCAAATTTCATGGCTAATTGATGAAATGACTATACCTAGCTATATCGCATAATAATGATAAAGCTTATAGTATTTTGCGTTTTGCGAACTATTAGTAGTAGGGTATGCTACATAAAAAAAGTTTAGAATTTCAAGGAGTATGCAAAACTGAGACAAAAAAGGAATCTTATTTGAAATAAGATAGCTGGACCACGCCCAGACTTTCCAAGACACCCTGTATAAGTGAAAGGAAGCTTTTTTTTAATTATTTTGAACCATTAACTTTTATTCTGGACGCGTTTTTCCTAAACGTAAAATAAAAAAGTTAATGGGGTGTTACATTTAGTTTAGAATTCCGATGTTCAATTGTTTTTCTAGTAATACCGCAGAAAAGCTTCTGAAGGAACCTACAACTTTTGAATACAACATTTTTTTCTAGCTCACCAAATAGAAAATGTAGGAGGGGGTAATAATCAGATACCCGACATTCATGCAATTTACGTGGTAACTATTATAGCTAGACCCAACAAACCTTATATTACTGAACACGTCCTAAAGAGCTCTACCGATAACCGGAAGAATATACAGGGTGCCCCATTTAAAAAAAAAACATTAATTTAATCTGCACAGTAGAATTTTGTTGTTCAATTGTTTTTCAAGTAACACCGCAGAAAACTGTATGAAGATCCTTACAACTTTTGTACTTAACATTTTTTTATACGAGGGCAAATAAAAAAGTTAAGGGGGGTTACATTTATAACCGGACACCCTATACATAACATAAAATGCACTTTTCACTGGATCCTAAACCACATTTTCCCTTCTCAAATATTTCTGTAAAATAGAATATTTTTTATGGCAGTGGCACACACACTAAAGGGAGACCCTATGGCACTCGACGAGCGGTATGTGTGCGAAGATGTTGATTGAGTTGTAGGTTGTAATTAGGGGGAAACAGATGTCCTGGGAATGAGATCCAAAGTGATGCAGTGCGCCAGACAAAGGAGTCCTTGTAAAGCGACGTTCTAGGTGTTTCCAGTTGTACGACGAACGACCCGCAGCTAATGGCAAATGCTTCAGCTTCTCTACCTTCGTTATCGGTGTTTGAGCCAGTTGGTGTTAGGCGCATTGAAATCTCCCAGAATGATTATTTCTGAAATGGGGCGGTCGACCTGTATTAAATCAAAAGTGGTAGCTAGTGATGTAAAAAAACTTTGGTAGGCTTTATCGCTCGGAGGGCGATAGAGACAGCATGTGAACTTGGTTAATCCCCTCGGCAGTGAACTTGAGCCACATGACGTCAAAGTTGTTCGGTTTGAGTGTTTCCTCGCGGTGACACGAAAGGTCGCTTCGGACAAAAGGGCATATTCCGAACTTATGTCTAAATCGGGAGTGTAGGTCGTAACCAGGATAGAGGTAGTTTACTGTTGGGTTGTAGAACATACTTCTGTTTCTGTAAGGGCTAGTATGTGTGTGTAGATGTAGATGTTGGTGTACCGAATTGATGTTTCTATTGAGGCCTCTTATATTGCAGAAATCTATTGGTTTGGCATCCTTGCAGCCTGTGAAACGTTGCATGAAGAGTCCCGGGACAACCCGCCGCCCCGGTATTCGAATGGCCAGGGAGTTTACCTCCGGAATGTTTTGATCCTGGGAGCACCATCATGTCCATATATTGATATACTGTGGAACCCGGAATTACCAGCGTGGAAGCGGAACGTGATTCGGAAAAACCACTTAGCGCTTCCCAGTTCTGGTGGGGTGGTTCTTCACCGGACGATGCGAGTAGGATTATGCATCTACCACCTAGGGCCGCTAGATTGCCTTCACGCCTTAGGGTACGAACATAGTGCACCGCTTCTTGCTAGCCGGCTTTTACTCTACCCACTTGGTCAACCTGCGCGATTGTAGCATATAGTCTATAGCACCGCTTGCGTGAGTGTCTCGCTTCAGTCGCTTCGTCTCAGTTGGCACCTTGGAGCTATCTCGTGAGGACCTGTTATGAATTTTATTAGCCAGCGATAATGTTTCTAATAAATTAAAACAAGAAAGAACAACTCACGTTCATGAAATTAATAGGTATTGCCTAGAAGTTGGTGAATACCATATCCCAGATAACCCAACTACAGATCCGAAAGCGCATGAAATATCGAATCTCGTTTTATGACGCGTCTATCAGCGAAGTTGATTTGCCCGCACAGAGTAGTTTTAAACCTGCGACTGGCAATTAGTAAAAGACTGGCCGCACGAATAACCAATTTTATTTATGTATATGTGAGTATCATTATGGTATATTGTGCAACAAGTGCTGAAAATAAGACTTTTCACACCAATGAGACAGTTTGGTCTCATGAGTGGTGTGAAAAGTCTTTTCAGCACGTGTAGCACACTATTTTTCTACGACTGCTATATACAAGGTGCCCCACTGGGAGTGTGGTACAATTACTATATTCTGCAACAAGTGTTGATTATGTCACTCGCCTACGGCTCGTGCCATCAATCTTCACACTCGTGTGAAAAGCGATTTTCACACGCGTTCCATACTATACTTTTCCTATGACTGCAAATAATATTGATATTATATATTATAATATTTATTATAATATAATATATCAAGCATCTTGCCTTTAAATTAAAATGTATAGTTTACAAAGATCATATAGACACTTCTACAGCAATTTGTGTAACTAGTTGATGAGTAGGTATTGAGATGCCAGGGTTGGGACAACGCCCTACCCGGGGCGCCCTTTTAGGGTTTCGTCCCTCATTCTAGAGTTTCGCCCTTAATTTTTGGAGTTATTCTTTTCATAACTTTGGAAAAAGGCACCATTCCCTCGCGGGACCCATTTTTTACATATTCGGAAAAAAGAGCATACGGGGGTGAAGCCCTAAATTGGGGCTCCTTGAGGCCCATAGCCCTGAAATGGGGCCCCTGGTACGGGGCCCATTTTCCACAGATCTTAAATGGAACCCCCGGTGGGCGAAGCTTTTGAATGGGGCCCCGGTAAGGGAGCCTCATATTTGACACATTTGGAAAACGACACCTCTGGGGCGAAGCCCTAAAATGAGGCCCTAGGGGGGCGAAACCCTAGAATATGACCTATAGTACGGGAACCATTTTTTACAGATTTAGGAATGGAGCCTCCGGGGCTAAGCCCTAAAATTGGGCCCCAAGCCTTAAAAGGGGGCCCCTGGTATGAGTACCTTTTTCTACAGTTCTACAAAAAGGGGTTCCTGGGGAGGTGAAGCCCTAAAATTGGACCCCGTTTTTTAGAGATCTGGGAATGGAACCTCTGAGGGCGAAGCTCTAAAACGGAGACGAAGCCCTTTAATCTAAATACCCGAATAAGCCTGTGAAAGGTATACTTTGCACACGCCGTTTGCAAAGTATACTTTTCACACGATATTTGAAATGTCCAGTTGTCAAGAGCAGTTGTTAGTGCCTATTTTCAGGGCAGAAAAATATATAAATAACTTGCTTTGACATGTGAAAATCACAAGATATACTTTTCTCGGTGTTTAGGGCACCTGAAAAAAGATTTATCGCCAGTGCTTCTGTTTGAGCAACGGAATACAGGCACGTATAAACAGACATGTCACTAGCACATTTAAACTATAATTATAATTATATTTAAAAAATAAGGTTGAATATGACTCCGTACTATTCCGCTTGTGGTTTTGTTGCGACTTATAATGCTTTTTCCATACGGGCCCGCACTAAACTGTAGATAGCCAAAACCTGTTCAAGCCATCTACGACCATGAGTCATTCGCTGCGAAGTTTGTTTCACGCATTTAAATTACCGCTTACGCATCTGTTTTGGGTTATCTGTGACCATACTTCAATCGTTTGTCCCATATCATTTTTTAAAAGCCCTTCCGAAATTAAAATATTTTTATCAATTTCCATCCTACGGATCTTAGCTTTGTAATCAATGTTTATAAATATTTAATATTTGCTTAAATTACAGAGCAACAAACTAGAACAATCCTGCGTATTGCACATCAAATGATATCAAACACCGAGCGGGTTAAGCGGTATGCGAGAAAAAAAAATAGCTGATTAAGCAGGTTGAAACAGGTTACAGGCGCACTATGGCCACGCGCTACCATTACTTTATATATTTTTTTATCGCTAGTCTGCCGCGATGAAACGAGAAGCGAGAAGCGGTGCACTATGGACGTACCCTTAGGCTGGTTATTGAATGCCTATACCAGAATGTAAGAGGACTGAATTAAAAAACAAATGAATTTTATGGACCTGTGTGTGGGTGTGACATAATTGCAGTTACGGAAAGCTGGATACAAGTAATATTCATTCAACTGAACTCTTTGGTGATAGGTATTGGAAGTTTGGGCGTATTACGTGGCGGTGGTGTGGCCTTGGCGATAAGAAAGAACTATAATCCCATTCAATTGGACTTAAAAGCCATTCTAGAAAACATTACTAAGATTGATATGGTGGGTTGTAAATTAAGCATCAGGTATGTCACACTTTTTGTATTTGTTGTTTATATACCACGGCATGCAGGCAACACTGATATATTGGCATTTCTTGAGTATCTGGAATAATTTTATTACATTTATGGCAACAACATATTAATTATGTGTGATTTTAACGCACCGAATTTTCGTAAAGCTGATATAAATGAACAAAGAACTGAATTACTATTAAACTTTTCTAATTTATTTGATCTTGATCAGTTCAATAACATCTTAAATAGTTTTCTCTAATCTCACTTGTAATGTTAGCAACGATAATTTGCCTCTGGTAACACAGGATAATTATCATCCCTCGTTTTCTCTTAATGATTGCCACATACGCACTTTTGAAGCTAATATCTCGCAGCATAAATATAATTTCAGAAGGGCGACTTTTTCCCGTCTGTATGATATGATTTTAAGTGTCTGGCTAATTTTTCTCTCAACAGAGAAATATTTAATAAAGAAAAAGAGACAATTATAGCGAAATTTATTGGTTTCAATACTAACTTAATATAAAGACTAATCAATAGGCATGTGTTTCAGACCATTCGTGATTCCACTTCTTTCGTTAATTAGGATGAAAATACAAAATGTCTCGATACCATATAATCCTCAGTATGCTAGAGGACGTAGGACGTAGGTTTAAAATTAGTATACAACACTCAGTTTAATTATTAAGAAATTATTGGGTGGTCCAAGGGACAAAATTGAAAAATTGGAAAAAGTGTAATTTATGAAATTGGATGCATGGATTGTATCCAAAAATATGTTAAGCAAACTAGAAGATTCAAAGAACACATAGCTCATTTAAAGTATGGTAGCAGAAAAATCAAATGTTGCCTAGCATGCTTTTGAAAATAATCATAGAATAACAATTAAAAATTGATTCACAATATATTTGATCGGATATTATTACACAGACGCACGTGAAAGTATGGAAATTATTAAATTTAAAAATAGTTTGGATAGAGGGCCTATTCAGTATAGTCAATTGTATTGGTTGATCGATTCAATATATTATTAACCACAATAACCAAAATACCAAATACCTTTGTTTGGGTTAAAATATATGAGATACCACTAAACCTAATGGCTGGTACTAATATAAACGCAAATAACTTGTTCAAACTATACAAGGGTATCAAAAATAAAAAGAAGTTCAAAACTCAAACATATCGAAAAAAATACATAAACGCTATCCGACTATTCTGAATATGCCATTCGGATTGGCAAAACAGCTAAGTTAATGGTTTGTCATTTGACTGTGCCTTATACAAGCTATTTATATCTTGCATATCCTCACAAGGATATTAGCACAAAGGTAAAAAGACACCTAGTGCCGATATAATTTGAATAGAACGGACCTAATTTGGTTACTTATTTGTATACCAATAAGTGACATTCACTGGGAAATTTGTCCCTCAGCATGCCAAGAGAATAATCAAGATATACATATCCCGAGGCCAGGTTCATCTGGTTGGGACGGGACGTTTCATAACATACTTTTTACTTTAATTGAACAAAATTATACGCCCTTTGTTTACTCTGGCTTAAAATTAGTTGAAATCCGTATGCTTATATGTGATATAGTGTAAGTATTGTGGAATGACCTTTATCATTTAAATATAAATAGGTTAATAAAAATATCAATTTATCGGATTGTATAAATATTCAGTATAATAAGTGAAAGATTAATCGAATACCTACTTACATGTATGAAGATTAATCGTAATTTTCCGAGCTTGTCTTCCGATATGATTTCATTGTAGTTTCTGAATCACCATACCCATCGATACGTTTTTAAAGCATAAAGTTTTTTTATCCTCAACCCGAGTCTGCTATCGCACTTCGATGCTTACTCATTCTGTTTCAGAGCAAAATTGCCCGCCTAAGGGGCATGTGGTTGGGAGGGTTGTAATCATATCGGAAGACAAGCTCGGAAAATTACGATTAATCTTCATACAGGTAAGTAGGTATTCGATTATTCTGTCAATTTCCCATCGCTTGTCTTCCGATATAATTTCATTGTAGCTGTTTAAAGCTAGATGGTGCAATTTTGCATTATTCTACCTTCAATCCTGAGAATACCACAAAAAATACAATTAAGGCAGCAAAGTCGTTCAATTCAACTCTATTTTAAGTATGACAAAAAAAAAATCAATGAAAATTCTATCCCATAAATTCCTTAACTACTTAAAAATTAAGGGTACCTATTCTAGATAAATAAACATATTTTATAATATAATATATTATTGATATACAATCAGAGCAAAACAAATGTAATAAATTGAACCTCAGGCAACGGAATACTTAAAAGGCTACCTATTAGGGCTAAGATATACCCAAATTTAAAATTGTATTGGCAAATATGTCACTGGGCGTACCTAGAGGTCGAGTATAGAATCTGAAGAAAGTGTCAGAATTTTAGGACTCCACCCTGCTATATTCTTAATGACATTTAGGTTTACGTCAAACTTAAAGGCTGCTCACGTGCTGGCGTGTCTTACACTATATCCGGTAAAGATGTTAACGTTCATTCCATACCATTGTTTATTAAAATTAAGTTGATCCACCTACTCAAGGTTTGAGATATTGCGTGGTCATGTGTTTTTTTTTGAGAGTTAAGAATAGGGATGTATAATTGGAACGAATACGCACGGTGACTTTAATGCACTGTTTTATAGAATTTGCGACACATAATAGGTAATTCTGATTTTTGAAAATACGAAAAATGGGCTGACTTTTATAGGGAGCTAAGGTTTAAATTTTTTCCGAAATCTTCAATTTTGACTGTAGAGTCTTTATTATTGTCGATCGTAATTTTGGTTAATATTTGGATCCGATGTGCTGAACTTAGTGCCATAAGTGTTTAGTGTTACCGTTTTCTTTGTTAGTTTATCAAGTGATAGAGATTGTAAAGTGTTGATACATAGAGTAATACAGGTTCAACGTTCCATGTAAAATCGTATTTAGGTTTAGGGGGCTTTAACTTGTAGCCTCCCTTCAAAAATATTTTTATTATATTTTAATCCCTATTAGGCGGTGAACCATAAAGTTAAGAGCTGATCTATAGGTACTTATCAAGACGTAAGAAGCTCCTTTGTTTACTTGGCGAACAAAAAAATTCCAGATAAATGTTTAAATTATAAGTAAAGACATCGAAATTTTGCTGTTACAGAAATTATAATACCTACTTATTAAAACAAGCGTTGTATGTTAAATATTAGTTAACAATTTGTTTTAATAAAAATATTTATAGGTACGCCTATGTTATTACTATTAAATTAGCAACAGTTTAGACAGTAGGATAACGTTAACAGTGTTGTTGTTAGATATATTTTATATATCGTTGCAATATTATAAATATATAAAGTAAAAATACTAAAAGCCGGTGTTTTATCAACACAAGAACAAGTAAAAACCAATTTTAAAATCACAACATTGTACTGTTTCCAAGTTCCTTCTGAGATGGATGCAAACATTATTGGGATGGCGTGACCGGAAATGCTTCTCAGACAGTTTCCTTGCCACCAGGAAAATTTTCCTGTCTAACAGATGAGAGTCTCTATAGAGAGTAACTAATTTTTACTCGATTTAAATGTCAACGGTTTCCCAACTAATAAACTAGGAATCACGGTATACCAGGGCTGTACTAGCCACCAATATTCCGGTGGCTTCATCATGTATAATTTTATCTAAAGCATTAAATAACATAGAAAACAAGGGAAACGCGTAAAAATACTCATCATGCCAAGAAATTGTAAATGCATCGACTGCTGTGGAGGTTGAATCCGGAAACCAGGAACAGGCATTTTACATTAAAATAAGTTGCAAATAAATCTAACCCCTTATTATTTTCTGGTATACCTGCCTGTTTAGTTCGTATTCTGTTTCAATGGAAGTTTGTCTTGATGCCTTATCGGCTTCCGTTTTTCTTTTGAAGCGATATAAGATGCAAAGAGTGTTATACGTTTTGTTCACACCAGTTTAAAATTTTAAAGGTTATATTGGTTAAGTTGCGATATTTTACGCTTTCCCCACGATTAATGCAGGATATTGCCGTCTTATTATCGATTCTAAGTAAGACTCTAATATTTCCATTTAATTTAGTAAATAATTGTAAGCCATGACAAGCAGCTTTAACTTCAAGGTAATTAATAAGGTTAGACTTGTCGGCTTCTTTTCCTTCCTTTTCTCCTTGTTGGCCGTTACAATAGGCACCCCAGCCTCTAGGAGACGCAGACGCATAAAAAAAATCAAAATTCCAATGAAAACGTACTAGGCTTCATATTCTCAGTATATTCTAGATTGTCTATCCACTAGCTAATAATTTGCTTTGTATCTTTTGAAATTAATATTCTGTCATGTACGACTTTCCTTTTAAGGCTTTAAATTTTGCGTGACCTTGTCTTTTGATACGATGACGACTCTGAGGAACGGTAGGAGTCGCTGCTACCAAAACACCAATAATTTTTGCAAAATCTCGAATCGTAGTACCTGACTTGTTAATATATTTTTTAATTGCCTCTTTTATTGAATTAATTTTCTTAAGAGGTAAAGAAAACGGTCGAGGAAACGGTCCTCTGAATTAAGTCATAAGTAAATCCTAGGTAAGTTATTTTTATGATGGTATTACTATTAACTGACTTTTTCTGTATTTATAATAATTCCTCAATCATTTAGGAGCATTATACACATTGCAAAACAGTAAAGTACATCAACCAAGCCTGACAAATGGTTGGTGTTGTTAGCCCAACTGGTGTTGTAGGAACCTTTGCAAATAATTAAATTTGCACACAATAATATTTAGTCAAATAACTAACACCCTGTAAACTATACAGCTGTTTTACAAACAAGAGTCTTCAGGAGATAATTTAGTCAAAACAATTTACACCCTGTAAAGTATGCAGCTATTTTGCAAACAATAAGGAGTCCATGATTGCAGTCTTAATTAAATAGGTCCACGACCATATTAAAATATATACTGTTGGCTCACAGCCTTTTAATCGCTTAAGTGATGATAGAATTTACTGAATAGCCCACGGCTATCCCTCAGAAAGTATGGCCCCCGGCGCTAATGCCAAATATGTTTTGCCATAACATCCTGTAAAGTATGCAGCTATGTTGCAGACAATAGTCTGAGGGTGATATTTTAGTCAAAACAGCTAACAGGCTGTAAAGTACACAGCTATTTTGCAGACAATAGTCTGCGGGTGATATTTTAGTCAAAACAACTAACACCCTGTAAAATATACAGCTATTTTGCAGACAATAAGGATCCAGTCCATGATAACAATTTTAATTAAGTAGGTCCACGACCATACTAGAAATATATACTGTTTTATGTCCCTATTGGAATTGATTATTGCTGCATAAACAGGGGAAATATTATACACACAAAATGTATCTGATTATCATTTGGCGGTAACAAGTTTGGAGTTGGTATAATAAACGATCACTTCTTAGAAAGTCAATAGCCAACTTTTAGTGGAGAAGTCGAATAGTTAGGTCCTCGACCCTATGCTTAATCAATTAATAATTTATAATAAAAATAATATTAAGAATTTTTTGTATTGTGAAGCCCTCGGCCTAAATCTATTCTTTTTCTATGCCCACGGCAAGAATTTTTCGATTGAGTGCTATTTGTATAATATGGAAATTATAAGGCCCTCGGCCTACACACTATATAACTCAATCTGGCCAACTCTTTGTGGGAAAGCCGAATAGTTAGGTCCCCGACCCTAGGCTTAATCAATTAATAATTTATAATAAAAATGATATTAAAAAATTTTTTTTTGTATTGCGAAGCCCTCGGCCTACACCTATTCTTTTTCTATGCCCTCGGCAATAATTTTTCGATTGAGTGCTATTTGTATGCAGATTATAAGGCCCTCGGCCTATGCACTATCTAACTCAATCTAACCAACTCTTTGTGGGGAAGTCAAATGTTTAGATCCTCGACCATAAGCTTAACTAATTGATAATTTATAATAAGAATAAAAATAACAATTTTTTGTATTGCGAAGCCCTCGGCGGGGACGTATTCTTTTTCTATTGCCCTCGGCAAGAAAAAAAAATCGATCGAGTGCTATTCGTACGCAAATTACAAGGCCCTCGGCCTATGTACTTTAATTTCTATTTCTCTCGGTTAGGTCAACATATTGTGCCTTACTGAAAAACTGCATGAATATGAATTTAATAAGCCCTCGGCTGTTATGCAAGGTTTTTTAATTATTCTAATTACTTAAAATAGTCTAGTTGTAATTAGTGAGCTTACGTAAACAAATGAAAGACCGAAAATAAAAATTGATTATGTTCTACTAAATGAAATCCAGCTATTTTATTTTTAATCTCATGTCTAAACTTTACATTTCACGTACTCGGTACAGACTACTTCTTTTTACCTCTCTATACCCTAGCTAATCTGGCCCCGGGGCCTACTACTTTTTGCACTACTCAGTTTTTTGGTTTTCGTGAAACCAGATATTATACTTGTCTTTTTGTGACAACAAACCGCCCAGATAGCAATCTCTGTTTAGCCACATACATTTGTATTACATATATTATTTTTTAACAAAACCTAATCTTACACAAACCTCAATACAACTTATCAACTGTACATTGTATCATTGTACGTAGATATCTGGCCCTCGGTCTACTATATAGGAAATTGATTAACCTAAACAAGCATAAACGAACCCCAAAACAACTAATCAACGACCATTTATTGTTCGTAAATATTAGGTCATCGGACTAGTTTTATATAGACAATTTATTAACACTTACTTGAGGACCTGGACGCATATTTGCAACCAGGAGACGCGTTATCCATTCGATTAATTCCGCCAATGCCCGAAGAACATTTCATATTTAGAAGACGAGTCCGCCCAAAACTGCCTGATACGTCTGCTGTTTACATAGCCTCTCAGCGCAACAATTGAATAGTTCCTGGGGTTATTTTTTTAAATTGAAATTCAATGTGTGAAATAATAAATAAAGAAGATTAAAAATGGATTTTAAAAAGGTGTTTACACTCTACTTGCAACCATGTCTAAAGGAAATTATTTTAATTTGTTTTGGAAAAATTTCGAGAAAAACTCGCCATATAGTTTTTGCCATGTATTGTTTAAAATTAAAACAAAAGTAATAATTAAATAGTAAAGTACCATAGTATTATACTTTTTTTATTTATGTTTAATAAAATGCATTTGAAAGAAAATATATGCCATTACGCATGGAGTTGCCCTCTAGTATAGTTAAATACTGTGGGCTCGTTTTCGTTTTGAATTAGTATAGACAAAACTAAATTCATACTCTGATGCTAATTGATCGATCTGCTATATTTCTTTCTATATCAAGCGCTGATAACAAGCTAATAAAACAGAAGTAAGAAAATTTGTTGAGCAGTGTATTGCTGTTCGGCTAGAGTCGGGTACCAGCTGTCTACTTTCTTTATGGTATCTAATCTGGAACTGTATTACAATAAAATAATTCTTTCAAAGGCCTAAGTATCTTATAAAATCCGTAACTTCAGTAGAATAGCATTGTTTAATAGAATTTCGTGTAACACATAATCATCGATTAAACGATATTGAACCACTTCGTGAGAGGCCTTTGAGGTCAACAAATAGAGGTCATTCTGCAGCCACACCTTACCATACTTATTGTCTGGATGAAATGGAAGAATTCGGTGACGAGTATGAAAACTTTGCGCACTGCATACCAACAAAAACGGATGTATCTAATTTGTGGGAAAATAAATTTAAAGAGGATTTTGGTGAGCGTACTGGGTCTAATATGTTGCTCAAGTTGGAGGAAACATTGGCTTCTCATAAAGCCAAAACTGACCTATGCTATAAAATAATAACTTTACAGTATAATTATGCTGCAGCTCTTTGTACACCACTTATGCAACGTGCGTTAAAGATACCACAAGCAAATGAAATTATACTTGTCGATGCATCCGGTGATTGTGATGTTTATGACCATAACATATATTTTTTGTGGTACAAAGTGCGGCGGGAGGATTACCCGTTGGATGCATTTTAGCTAATTGCCAAAAAAAAAATCTATTTGATCTTGCAGTTGAAGTATTGCTAGAAATAATGCCATCAAAAATTTGACCTACAGTTATCTTGACAAATTACGATTTAGGAGAGAGGACAGTGCTAAGAAAACATTGGCCAGAAGCAAAATTGCTCTTATGCATTTTTCATTTAAACAAGGCGGTCTGGAGATGGATTTTAACGGCGAAAAACGGAATACCACGAGATTTGTCACAAAAATATTACTCCCTATTTAAGGAAATTTTACATTCCAAATCCGAGACTGAACTAAACGAAGCCAAACGAAATTTCACTGAAAACTGTGCCCATCAAAATTTAAAGAAATATTTAGACTCATGAAGAAACTTGGTGTATGCTGTACAGAAAGCATTTGAAGTTAAGAGGAAGCGACATTAACAATTATACGGAAGTCATGTTTAGATTACTCAAAGATATTCCTTTGGAGAGAGCCAAGGCATTTAATCTAATTCAACTAAGCGACTATATAAGTTTCGAAAATTACTACATATTGAATTTACTATCCAATAGAGTCTCAAAAGCGGTTGCTACTAGGTATTTACCTAGATTGACAGATGGTAAAATGATTGTTGACCCAACCAGCATGGATTTGTTGGAATTTTCAGTAACAAGAGAAAGTAATGAAAATTGAAAATATTATGTGGGCCTTCAAACTTGTATGTGTACATGTGCAGTGGGTTTTAATGGCAAACATTTCAAACATCAGGGTGCTGTTTTGAAGAAATACATTTTTTTAATCTCAATGAACATTCTCTCCTTTGAAGCCAAACTTCATCTTTATGAAGTTGTAACAGGGAAACGACCAAATAAAGAAGTTTTCCTTCCTCTTCAAAAAGCCGACGGTGAAAACAGTAAACCTGGAAGCTGCGAGAAGGAAAACATTCCAGGGCCGCCGGAGTTAATGGAATCCGAGGAACGAGTACAGGAACATGTTGAGACTAGCAATATTTCTTCGACCGAACTTGTGAAAGAAAACTGAACATTGTTGTTTTTTAGTGTTTACCAACTTGTTTTAAAGAAGATTGAAGAGAACCCCAATAATTTCCTTCCAGCTGTGGAAGCATGAAAATATGCCTGTTTCCAAACATCCCTTCTGTCTGGGTTTCATACGGCCTCTAACTATAGTAACTCTGTAAATAAATGTCGCAGAAGGGGCAAAATGTTCCTGTGCAACCAACATCGGTGAGATTCCATGTGGCAAAAGGCAAAAGCAGAAAGATTGCCATCGAATTAAAAAAAAACAAAAAGTGCCCCATTCATTACAACAATGTGTTAATAAAAATGTTGCCGTGGGCGCTAACAAATTTAGGAAAAAAATGTATTGATGCAATAGCATGGAAAGGGTTAATATTAATTTTATAGTGTTGCCCAAAAGATGGTCGAAACATTGTTGTTTTTTAGTGTTTTATTTTCCAAACTTATAGCAACCCAGTATATGAACTGCTCAAAAATATCTTCTACTTAGAGACTTTTAATCCTTAATCATAATGTTTTTTTTTTAATTATGTACTGTTATATTGTCCTATGGGTGGTTGTCTATTTTCCTAAGTATTTTGTCCTAAAATAAATAGGTATCTTTTGTTTCAAACTCAAAACCTTGTTCTACTTACTTACTACCTACTTTAACAAATACATATTTATATGTAGCATTTAGAACTTGCATTTTTTGTCCAATATTTACAAAGAATAGGAAGTTTATGTTTAGAAAACAAGAAAACTCCTATTTTTACGAGTATAATCCACTACCCACTAGATTTTGGTAAGTACACCAATGAGTATTTTAAATTATCGCAAGAAATTCAAAATAACACAAAATACTTTATTAAAAATTTAGTAAATATCAGACGTTTCAGGCAAAAATCCATCTAAATACAGCTCTTGATTGACACGTCTGCCGTTTACCAAACTGTTTTGCCTCACTCGTCTGCTATATACTACTCTACTTCGGCTCGCGTCTTGTGCCGGACGGGTCTCTTGTTTACAAATATGCGACCTGGACAATATATTTTCCCTTCTTTTCGACATTTCATTTCACAAACACAAAACAAAACCCGATTTTTAAACGTATTCGAAGGATACGGAAAACAGAATGAGTAAGCATCGAAGTGCGATAGCAGACTCGGGTTGAGGATAAAAAACTTTTATGCTTTAAAAACGTATCGATGGGTATGGTGATTCAGAAACTACAATGAAATCATATCGGAAGACAAGCAATGGAAAATAGACGTTTATGCCGCTAGTGTAATATTTTCATTATATCTAGGATATGCATGCCAGTTGAACAAAATATATAACCCTTTTTTTACTCTGGCTTGAGATTAGTTGAAATCCGTAAGCGTATATTATGTAATTTAGAGTAAGTATTGTGGAATGACCTTTATCATTTAAATATAAATAGGTTAATAAAAACATCAATTTATCGGATTGTATAAATATTCAGTATAATAATAGACGTACGCTTTGTAACTAAACAGACAGCTGTTTATTCCACTAGTGTAATATTTTTATTTTATCTAGGATATGCATGCCAGTGTTACAGCCTGCTATATTGTGTTCTATGAATTCTCCTGGCCTATTACTACATCTCCGGTATTGTTAATATTACGGTTCTTATATGCCAATGCCTTTTTTAAATCCACCGAGTTAATAATGATATAGGCACACCTGCTAGGAAATATTGAATACTGGAGTATTTCTCTATAAACTAGTAATTATACCTTTTCTAATCGAAAAGATGTTTTCATTATGAATTAGAAAAAGGGATATATCAATCAATTTAAATACTTGATCTTGCACACATAATTGAAAGATATGTGATCTACTTACCTTATAGTATACATCAGGAACATATTGTTTGTCAGTAGATTCGCGAACATACCCCAATTCCGGCACATCTTTTGTTGGCACAAGGCAGTTGTCTTTCACTAAAGCCATGCATTGATTAGATACCTGGTAACCTTCCATATGAACTTGATTTGTTTTATCACCTAGAAATATATAAATATTTAGTATGTAAAGTATGAATATAAACGAATTATGTGATAAATTGTAACAGTCTAATTTGGTCAGTGTAAAATATTTTAAAGTTCATTTTATATGCTGCATTTAGCAACAAAAAATGCGATATTTTGCGGTAAGAGTTATTAAGAGGTCAATACTCTTCGGTTAATTAATTCTAAATTTATTGATTCGATTTGTTGTCAGTAAGCTTAAGATTGCCGCATTTATTAATGTAAATTAATTTTATTCTACATATAGGTTAATGATATATTTGTATTAGCTTTTATAACACTGTTATGCCGCCCTAAGCCAAAAAGACGCATCTCAATATTTTTTCGATTTATATATTATGGTTCTTAAGGACCCCAGAGACTATATTTAACTTATTCCCTTAGCAAAAAAGACGCATTTCAAATCCATAGTGGGTAAAAATTGCTAATAAAATTAGACGCATCTCAAAAAAAAAAATAAAAAATCCTAATCCAATTCGACGTATCTCGATGTTCCAAGCAAAAAAGACGGTTCTCAAAGATGCGGCCTTTTCGCTTAGGATTGTTGGTAATTTTGAAAGCGGGTCATTTACGGTACGCGCTTAGATGCGTCCAAATTAGTTAATGTTCTGCCAAGACTGGAAACGTTTAAAACTGCAATTTTCACAAACATACTAACAGTGTACAGGGTGTCCCATTTTCGATGATATTACGGGGTATCTCACTTACGAGTAAAGATAAAGAGTTGCGGTTTTCGCAATACTGTGCTACTTTTTTGTGAAAAGAACGATGGTATAAACAAAATGTTCATAGCCCGCTTCGTTTTTGAGATACAGGGCGAAATTGAAAATAATTTTGGGACCCCCCTCGTATCTCCGTTATCCTTTAACATATCGCAAAGCTAAAAAATTGCTCTTATACAGTTTTTGACGTAGAATCCAGTGGCGTGATCAGATTTTGGCTGTGAGCTGTCAATTTTTAGCTATAAATCAAACTTATGTTATTTTAAATGGAACACCCTGTATATTTTTCTTTCGTTTGATTGGAAATGTTATAAGCTTTATAAAAATATATAATACCCTATATGTATTTTAAATATTAAGCCTAAAATTCATAATTTCACAAAATTTGTCTCAATACGACACTCTTGTATTTTTTTTAATGTAACACCCTGTATATTTTTCTTTCATTTGAATTGAAATTTTATAAGCTTTATAAAAATATATAATACATGATATGTATTTTAAATAATAAGCCTAAAATCCATAATTTCATAAAATGTGTTTCTATACGACACTCTTGATGAGTATAGTATAAGCATTGTCTTTTAAACAACGGTATAAGTATTAGCAGTCAGAGACTATTAAGAACAATGGACAATGGAATGGTATTTTTTTATTGGCAAGACCTTTCAAATTTTACATTTTCTGTGTAATATTGTATTTTTTACGATGGCTCAAAATGAAAATTATCAATATTTTGAAAAATATGACATGTTAGTCTGCTTTATACAGAGCAATGAAAACTTTCGTGAAGCTTCTCAGCTATATCCCAATAAGTTTGTTTGAATATTTATTTACCTTTTGACTTATTTGGGTTTATTTTTTTAAGTATCATTTTAGTTTATAGATATCCCGAAAAAAGGCATCCTGATCTTTTAATGATTTCCGGAATAAAGAAAAAAATTGGTAGAACAAGGAACGTTGCCTCCGCCCTTACCGAGATTTTCCTTATTATACGTTTTTGGTAGGGGCCGGATAAATGTTCCGTATTCTCTTTATTCCTGAAAACATTAAATGACCGGGTTGTCTTCTTTCAGAATATCCATAAATTAAAATGATACTTAAATAAAAAATAAACCCAAATAAGTCAAAAGGTAAATAAATATTCAAACAAACATATTGAATAATAGTTAAGAAGCTTCATGGGAGTTTCATTGCTCTGTATAAAGCGGACTAACATGTCATATTTTTCAAAATATTCATAATTTTCGTTTTCAATAATCGTAAAAAATACAATATTACACAAAAAATATAAATTTTGCCACTGACAGGTCTTGCCAATAAAAAAATTATCATTCCATTGCTCTGATAATCTCTCCCTACTAATACTTATAACGTTGTTCAAAAGATAATGCTTATACTATACTCATCAAGAGTGTCGTATAGAGATACATTTTGTGAAATTATGAATTTTAGGCTTATTATTTAAAATACATATCATATATTTTTAAAAAGCTTATAAAATTTCCATTCAAACGAAATAAAAATATACAGGGTGTTCCATTTAAAAAAACATAAGTTTGATTTATAGCTTAAAATTGACAGCTCACAGCAAAAATCTGACTACGCCACTGGGTTCTACGTAAAAAAGTATATAAGAGCAAGTTTTTAGCTTTGCGATATATTAAAAGATAACGGAGATACGAGGGGGGTCCCAAAATGCATTATTTTCAATTTCGCCCTGTATCTCAGAAACGAAGCGGGCTATGAAAATTTTGTTTATACCATCGTTCTTTTCACAAAAAAGTAGCACAGTATTGCGGAAGCCGCAACTCTCTATCTTTACTCGTAAGTGAGATACCCGGTAATATCATCGAAAATGGGACACCCTGTACAATGAGAGCTTTGTACCAATTGGCAAAAAAAAATGAATAGCAAAACCTTTGCCGCTATTTGGCATGACTCCTTATTTAAATACAGTAAAATGAATTAATACGCTTATTTATTTTACCAATTTTTCCTTATGAAAAGAAAAGCTGTCAAAATAACATTATGGCTTGATAATTGCTCTGCGTAAAATAAGAACTGGCCATTCTTTTAATTTTTGCTCTACATTGTTAATTCTGATGAAATGAATGCTAATTAAATTGTTATAAAATATTTCGAGTCCGACCACAAATTTATGGCCGCGGATTATTTTCATCACACATGGAGCTGTCAATGAAAAAGATGGGCAACAAACTATACGATTTTGCAGCTTATGTTCAAGCCGTAAAACTAGCCTCACGGCAAACTGAAGTTCTGCCACTGGAATTACAGCATTTTTTTATTTGGGAGGATTGCACTTCGCAATATAAACTTAGTCGACTTAACCCACGCCGCGGTCGTATCTAAATGAAATAGTCCAAGTGTTTGCCCATAGGGGTTCCCATATTATGACATACCGAAATTACTTTGTTCAACAATTGAACTTGATTTTCTCAGGGCCAAAATTACGAAAAATAAAAACTGCCCCCGCCAAAAAAAAAAAGCAACAAAAAGTACTTGGAATTCCATCCAAAAAGAAAGCGTCAAGAATACAAAATCTCGTTGCAATAGTGAAGTTTTCAGTTTCAGTTTTGGAAAAGAGCTTCCAGTTTCGCAAGACGATGACTCTAACCAATATTTTTGTATTTTTTTTTGTAAATATATATGTCAAATTTAATTTACTTTCAATAAATCTTTGTTCAAGAAGTATGTAATAAACTTGCGTATATATTCTGTAATAACAAGTATATAATAGATACAAAATGCATTACCCTTCTAGACGTATCTCAGATTTGGACTAAAATCCTAAGCCCAACAGGCGCATCTTATTTTTTATTAAAATTACACTGTCACAAAAATTAAAATTTCAAAGTTGTTCATTAATCATGCACATCACTACAAACAACTGTTGAAAAAATCACAAAAATTACAAAATAAGAGTGCTGTAACAAAAAACCGATAAATCGCAATAACTCAAAAAGTTGAAATATTCAGATGCGTCTTTTTGGCTTAGGACGGCAGCGTTGTGGCCTGGTCAATGATGAAAAATTGCCAGTTTTAAAAACGCCTCGATGTTGTTTTGAATGGTAATAAAACCGTCTAATATTATGAAATCATAAAGTACTCAATGATACGTTTGAAGACAAGACACACCTTTCTATTTAAAAGTTCCAACATGGCGCTCGTCCGCCATTTTAACCATTGCTATTTGGTACGCCTACATTTTGCAACAAAGAAATGAGCGCTTTAAGAGTTAGTAAGGTAGGAAGGAGGAACATTAAAGACGCGCACTGTTTTCTCATATACATGCTTTTAATATGACGACCATCATCAATTTTTTTATACAGCCATGTGTAAAAATGGATTAGATCTTTATTTGCATAGGGAAAGTCCAAATGTATTTTCCGTTCGCCTTCTGACTTCTGCAAAATTTAAAATGATAACAGCAAACGTATTTTCTTTTAGTTTTGCAACCGCAGTTTATACCTATTCTTTATATTTTATAGTTTGCATTAAAACTAAAACAATATTTTGCATTTTACACTCGTAAAGTTTAAAAGTTTGATGATATATAGCTCGAAAACGAAATGTCGCCGAAAAATATGAGTTGAAAGCCGGTATCAACGTCCCAAAATATAGTTAACTACCTAAAAATTGTTAAAAACGGTGAGCGTAAGTACAAATGGACTTTTAAAATATTTTTTCCAACCCTAGCTTTGCACGCCTATGCTCCATAACCCGAGTTCCATATATACTATACGATTATGAGTTTGCTTCAAAGACATATAAAAAACAACAAACCGATACGGAAAAAACGCCATGAAGATGGCGGCGTTTCTTCTAGACGAGTGGCGGCTACCCGACGTTGTCGGCGTGTGCGGCAAGAGGGAGTACCGGTGATTTCGTGACCAATGTGAAGTGGTGAAGTAGTGACATAGGGCCCAGTTTACATAACGTTTTTAGCGAAAAATAGGGTAGTTTTTCAGTTTAATAACAATTGGCATTTCCTATTTTTTTCTCTGTATTTAGACGTTTTTGACCATTAGAATGTTGCGCAGTTGCTTGGCTATCGCACAAAAATTACCCAATGCTCGACTATTGAGGAGCTAAAATGTAAAAATCAGGAAATTTTTGGCATCTGACGCGCGATGTTGCCAAAGGTTTCACCTTTTCTTACGGGGTAACTCGATTCAGGGGTGTAACCAACAAGAACTAACCCAAATTAATGTAAAAAATAAATATGTTTCACTTCACGTTTTTTTTTTTTTGGGCGCAACCAAAGAAAACTAACCCAAACTAACTCAAGGCATGCCCAATATAAAAAAAAAGTTGTCAGTCAAGAATGCAATATTTTTTAGTTTTTTTCTTGATCTTGGGCATGCCTTGATTACTTTGGGTTAGTTTTGTTTGGTTGCGCTCCCGGAGCGACCGAAGGACCATGCGTACAACCATTCTTTCAGCTCCTCAAAAGTCGAACTTTGGGGCTTTCTTGTGTGATAATCAAACAACTGCGTAACATTTTAATGGTCAAAAACGCCTTTTAAAAGTGTCTAAGTATAGAATAAAAAACGTTTTTACAAAATTCCAATTGTTGTTACACTGAAAAATTACCAAAAATAGATATACTACTTCGTATTTTTTTGCGTTTTCTGTTTGATTCAAGCTTTGTATTATAAATGTTTATATGTTAGTATTATAATCTGCATGGAATACTTTAAAGCGAAAAATTTATATTTTGACATGCTCTATTTTCCAATAAATGTAATTTTTCTGTTACGTTATTAAAAACAAGCTACCGATTTTCCTTGATGCAGACATACTATTAGGTGTCGTCGGCAACAACGCCGCAGGAGCGGTAAGTAATAGTAGGGCTTGCGTACTATTTTATAAGAGGGGAAAGAAGAAGAACAATGTTGCCGAGTTCAAATCGGTCTACTTTTTTTCATATGTCCTTGATTTAAACACCCCATTTCGTTTTTGATTCAAAATATTTTTGACAAGATTTTTGATTGTACTGGAAAAATTCGTAGTTTCGTTCATTTTTTTAATTCAAGGAAAGTGAAAAATAGGTCCGTGTTCAATCCTCTTTGGGGCACATTGTATATAAAAAATGATTACAATTAAATGTATAGCAGGTATGCTAAACTTAGACCCCATCAAAGAAACCCTTTCAGAATACGTGTCAAAACTAAGTGTCCCACGCAAGTTGTTGACATAAATAAACTGAGAGCAGCTTCGCATTTGATTGCCACAAACAGGCGAACACCATTATACTTCGGCAACACTATGTCACTGGAGGCTTAGTTGCTAA
>MU184235.1:95313-138554 GCA_016904865.1 Pissodes strobi
AAAAAAAATCCGGTTAAAGTTCACGACAGCCGGAGAAAAATGATATCGCAAATATCAAACGTTTTTATCGTCCATTGTGTTTGGTGTAAACAATGTGTTGTTTACAGCAGAACCTGTGTTCGCAAAAGTATCTTTCTCGTTTTAAAGTCATTAAATAAAGATTATCACACAAGACGGGAAGCACACAGAAGCAAAGCACCACCGATAATACACCGTACGAAGAAACAACAATTTTTGATGCCTTGAAACAGTCAAAAACAACGAAAAAGCCAGGAGTTAATCCTGCACGCGTGTATCAATCTCAACGAAAAAAATTAGTTTTATGTGTAGATGACACTCTAACTTGCCTACCAACAAACAAGATTGACTACACTGTGAATATCTTTAACAGTATAAATCAACACCTACAATTCACCATTGAAAGGGAAATAAATTGTTGCATACCCTTTTTGGATATCTTGATCATAAATGAAAATCAAAAGGTTGTTTTAGACGTATATAAGAAACCATCTAGTTCCAACAGAATCATTGAACTATAAATCAGCTCACCCCATAAAATTAACATAGTTAAACAGCTAAAAACAAAGATCTATACACATTCAAACAAAAAGTTTTGGACCAAAAATATGTTAAATCTAAAAGAGATGTTAAGACTAAACAATTATCCTAATGTTCTGATTAATCAAATTCTCAATCACACCTACAAATCAATTGCCTGATAACAGTGGTACACTAACACAACCACAAGATAACAAAAAATATTTTAAGATCCCATATTTAAAAAATCTTTCAGAACCATTGTCTAAAAAATTGACCACAAACAGTTGTAAGTTGTAAAATTGCCTTTTATAACGCAAATAGGACTGGCAATATTTTTTCCAAAACTAAAGACCCTCTTGACAATGAAACAATGTGATATATAAAGTTCCGTGTGGTGGTTGCCAAGGTTATTATATAGGTCACACGTCTCAATTATTAGGTAAACGTTTATCACGACATAAAAGAGATTTCAATCACACATTTAGATAACCCAAAAACAGCGCTTGCTATTCATCATTTTAAGGATGGCCACAAATTTGATTTAAAAAACACGGAAATCCTAGACGTGGAACCTAACACTAAAAAACGGTTGTTTTTGGAGATGGCACATATTCAGGAAAATAAAAATACAGTAAATTTTAATACGGACGTACAAAACTTAAACAAAGGATACCATAACATAATAATGAACTTAACGTAAATTGTTGAAAGCCCCCTATATATAATTCAATAGTTCCTTCCCTTCCTCGTATGCATGAAGATATTTATTAGATATAAATTATTAAATTCAACACATAGTTTTCATTCTACATTGACTTGGCACAAGAGAGTGGTCCCTTTACGTTTGTTTTTTTTTTCGTTGTTATTGGTTTTTACGGTGTTGAACACTGTATTCCAATATGTTTTTCAATAATGATTGTATCAAACTACATTACTAAGTGAGTACTTTTCACGTTTTACTATTAACGATACTTTTCCATCAAGAACGAATTTCACAAGTTTACATTGTAATAATTTTTTCTGTCAGTTTTGTTGTTTGTTTTATTTGTTTAAATAATTACATTGTACGTAACGGTGTAGTTCAACACTTGATAATTTTTTTAGTTTTGAAGAACTGTTGTTCTCTTTTTAATTTGCTTAAAGTGTTAAATTTTATATTATTATTGATAATATCACCATGATGTGTTTTGCTGATTTAAGAACACATGCCACTATATCCTTTAGCTCTGATGATGACACAAACCTAATTTTCTTTTAGATGAACTTTGACTATTGAGCCAATTTTGTCTAGCCGAAGACGCCTGATTAAATTTAATCAAATTCTAAAATTCAGTTAAATCCGTTTGATCTAGAACAAATCAGATTTCGGATTAAATTTTGAACTTTTAATTGACTGACGCAATAACGTTGTAGGTCGAACTAGTTCTTTTATTATTCTCAATTTTTCACGAGTTCTGGCTTACGTTGAATACCCGTAGATCAGATAACTACTATTGTTGATACGGCCTAGTAGACTTTGCGTTATTCTTAATTTTTATTGTGGCCTTTGATATATATTTTTTTATATTTAAACAAACGGTTCATTATCCTTGTCCTACCGGTAACTTGACCAGGGATTACTTATGCTTAAGTTGACATCCGTTAAAGTCTGTAATTGAATTGTTGCTACAATAACGCCAGGTCTAACTAGTTTTTATTGCATATTGTTTTTGCGGCGGTTACCAACGTATCTTAATTGTTGAGTTTTAATCATCTCCTGATGATGCTAACATGGTTAGTGAAACGCGCGTCGAGTGCAATAATTCTGTTTCGGTATTGTGGATAAAACTCCGTTTTAGTGCATGTTGCCGAAGGTTCCAAACCCCAACATAGTATCTTAATTGATACCCAGATAGACATAGTTGGTCAGTAATACGGCACTGTAACGAATCATGATTTGACGCCCGTTAATTAGCCATATATTAAGTGATTACCCGAGTTATTTGAATTTGTCTATAACGAGTAGAGATTTGCAGCATCGCTGGCCTTCATCATATTTTACTGAGGTTGTTTTTTATTAAGGCTTAAAGCGATCATCATTAATTACACTTGAATATTTCGGAATTTGTTTAGATTAAGCGTGTGATTTATTTCACCAAGGAAAGCCTACTATTTCTCGTTGAAATACAGTGTTACCATAAAATTAATCAGCTAGAATTACCGGTCATTTTCTCATCATTATTCTTTCTTTTTATGATCAGCTGTGATATTTCATTTAACAGTAATAAACCGATCCTTTGTTTGTCTATTTACCTGTTTTATTTAACTCTTAATTAATATTCCAAAGGAGAAGCCCGCTGAAGTAAGTATCTGATTGTTTATTATTTGCGTTCAATAATTGAAACATTCTTGATTTACTTTTGATTAATATTTGAGTATTTGTTTATCGCTGACATTAGTTATTTTTTAATATTTGAGTAACTTGTTTCTAACCGACTTTAGTTTTTTTCAGTTAATATTTGGGTACCTGCTTATTACCGACTTTGACGTTTGGTTTATTTTTTGGTAATTATTTTTCCATTATTAATACTGAAAAATTGCCGGCATATATAACTGACCTAATTTTCTAACTTATTTTTGTTGTTTTGTTGATCGGTTTTCTTGATAGGAAAAAAATAACAATTTTTTTTTCCGGTATCTCTTTATTTTGTCGCGAAGCTTAAGCTAAAATGAGTTCCATATTTCAACTTTGGGATATTTCTCGCTTGTGCTGTCTACAAGCCCGTGGCGCCTTAAATAAATTGACATACCTTTACTTTCTGTTATTTGAGCTAGGGCCTAATTTATACGCTCGGCGACAACTCGTTTTAGCCTACGGAGCAACATACGTAAATTCATTCAATTTTTAATTTTAAATTCTCAAAATTAAAATTTTTCTTTAGCCTACGCAGCGACATACGTAAATTCATTCAATTTTTAATTTTAAATTCTCAAAGTTAAAATTTTTCTTTCGATTTGAGATTATTCACTGGCAGTTTCTTCTAAGCTGGAATGAAGGTTTTGCGCCCATTAGAAGGACAGAAAAAGCGTAATAAGTTCGAATCCAAGAAACTAAAACCAATGGAATTCAGAATAAACCAGAAGTTTAACAATAGGACACAATTTCTCCAAAACTATTTACATATATATTGCGATAATATAGGCAACCATATTTTCGCTAATTCTTGGTCGGGAAAATATGTTTTCGAAAAACGTAAACATCATTACATTTTTCAAATCAATCAATATTTCAATAAAAACCTATTCAAGTAAACATCAACATAAAAATAACGATCCCACTGATAACACATCTGACAATGAATTACCGAGTGAAATATAAATACAGGGGGGGACTCTAATAAGTTGGATTTTAGTTGTCTCGGCTGTTGAAAAATCAGTGTAATTCAAAGGTCATGACCGAGATTTTCGCGGACTTTCTTTACTAATCTTCGCGATTTTTTCTTTAACTGATTTATGAAATTTAAAAGGTTAATGGACATTTTAAAAATATTTTTTAATTTAATTAATCAAAAATGTAGGCTTAATTATGAGGCAGATATTCGAGTTCTTAGAAAGCATATCAAATTATTAATTGATGCACAATAATCTTCTAAAATAATATGATTTATCATCTAATAATTGTAGTAAAATTTGAAGAAAATTACTTGGGAAAATAGAGCAAATTCAAGTATATAAACCAACCTGTGAGGACAGAAAATGAGACTCGACATTTCTTGTGTGTTTAACTGTGCCTTTTTTAACATCTTCAGGTAACAAATCTGTAAATATCCATCCGACTCTTCTAAGACCTAGATTAGCCGCTATTTGGTTCACTACAGTCTCTTTTTCGTCTGGTAGCAGACGGATAGAATCACGAGAGCTTTCCTGAGGAGGCTCGTAGATTGCCACTACATTTGCTCTGATTCCTGAAACATATGAAATAAATATATCAGATATATTTTGTCAGTACACCCAACGTTGTCTCCAAAACACGTTTTAAATGCAACTTGAAGAAACAGTAGGTGTTATTTTTTACACTGTTTTATTTACGGATTGCAATTAATTCTGGGATATATTATGCAGGATGTTAATTGAGTATGTGCAATAAATTTAAGGGATAATTGTTTGAGTGATTCTAAGACGAGAAGTTCACATAAATATAGGTCCGCAAATGATTAATTTCCAAGATACAGGGTGTTAAAGTTTTTAAAGAAAATCGGGTTTTCGTAAATATCTTAAATATCCTTCAGCCGATTTTGATGAAATTTGGCAGTTATATTTGAAGTGATAAGGGAATAATTTAGCCCTAACTAGATTAAATTTATTGAGTCCAATGGTGTCCAGCGCGACACCTTAACAAATATTATTAATACAAAAGTAAGCCACCGGGTTTTTTGTAATTTTTATAATTTTTTTCGTATCTTGCTAAGATTTCGGGAAAAAATCATTTAATGCATTTCCCTGGACCACAGAAAAAACATGGGGAACAAAACAAGACGTTTCTTTTTTTTAATCACTTGCAAGAATTTTTATGACTGGAATAAACTATTGATATGCAAAAAAGACAGTTGCACCCCCGTTTTTGTTAGTTTGGCAGTTTTTTTTTAATGTAGTCCAGGGATATGCATTAAAGTAGTTTTATTTTTTTTTCTCGAAAACGAAGCAAGATACCAAAAAAATTCGTGAGACAAAAACTTTGTATTTTCACTTGCTTAATCCGGAAAAATATAAGAATTCCAAAAAAGCCAGTGGCTCACGTTCTTTTTTCAATAATATTCGTTAAGGTGCCGCCCGAGCAGTGGCGACTCGTGAGTTCATAAAATGGGAGTGCGCAGGGTGAAAAGGACTTTTTGCGCCGCCGGGTGGAAAAGCCCGCCGAAGGTGGAAAATTTACGGGGTGCCACTCCCAATTTTTACCCAAAAGTCAAAATCGTTTAAAAAATAAGAATTCGGCACCCTCTTGAATGGCAAAATAATAGAGAAAACCCCATATTTTTTGCTTGTAAAATAACAAAGATATAACAATAAACAATGAGAGTCGTCATGGGTTTACGCCGTAATTAATTCTGACCACCAATTTCAGCGACTCTCAGTGTATCTTTCTCTTCGCCTTCAAGCCTAGATTAGCTTTGTTTCTCTCTATGGCTGTTGCAACACATTATATTATTATAGGTTTTATTTTATTTTGATTTTTATTATAAATCTTCTCGTTAGGTGTCAATGTGCCATATTGTTATCTGTTTTTATTAAAAATTAATAAATTTATGTGTTACATATTAAATTACCTAGTAACTAGGGAAGAATATAGACACTTTTTCATTTTATATCTACCTACATCTGTTTCAGCGGAATACCTGCGTAAGTTGTAAGTTTATGTTTAAAATTTTAATTACAGATTTTTTGTTGCAAGAATCAAAGACCAAAATGATATCAACATGGTTATTAAACCTTGCCAAGGCAATATGCTTGTTGATGCAGCAATCAGAGTGTCTGGAAATTAGAGGTCAATGCTTTAATTTCATACTTCATGTTTTACACTGAGACCGAGGGAAATTTCACTCAAGTCCAAGTTCATTTTATCCTGAGAAAGCCATGACTGATACTTGTTTATATTGTTGGACAGTATTGTCAACAATCCAGTCATAGCCTACTCAGGTTAAAATTAACTTGGAACATAGAACATTAATTTGCCCTGTATACTTATGGTCCTAAGCAATGACTTTTTTATTATTTTTTTAAAGGGTACCTATTTAGAAATCAAATTCGAATAGACATCACAACGGATACAAGTTCAGAGAGGGAAATTGGCCTTGTATATTTTAGGTTTCAAAATAGACAATAAGCTTAATTTCAAATTGTGTTACAATATAAATTACAAAAATCAGCAATAAACATTAAACACAAAGGAAACAGTGACTACACTAAGTTTAAGTTTAATTGTATCTATTATTGTCCAGACAAAAAATCATCAATTGAGTACGGCTCTAATTCAACTACATAGTAACTTTCTAACTTCAGTTTTAAACAATTTAACAGTACTAATACATTTAATCTGGTTTGGCAGGTGGTTGAACAATTTGAGACACATATAATAGGGACTTCTCTCTGTCATTGCCAAACGGTGAACTGGGTAATCAACATTTAGTGTTCTTGTGTTGTATGTATGAAATACTTGTAGTTCAAAAGTTGGACGATTTAAAAAAAATAATAGCAGTGATTCGTGGATGTATAGAGCATATATCGTTAATAGACCCTCGGACCTAAAAACTGCCCTACAGCCTTCCCTAAATTGCATTTTCTTAATACATCTAATCAGCCGTTTTTGAACCACAAATAGATTCTGCGTTTGACTATTTTTACCCCAAAAAATAATTCCATATTTCAGCACGGATTGAAAGTTTGCAATGTACATTATTTTTTGTATTTTTTTCATCCATATACCTGCCAATGACTCTAATTCCATAGCATATCGAGTTTAATCTATTTAACAAAATACTGATATGATCAGATCAGTCAAGAAATTCATCGATGTGTAAACCCAAAAATTTAGAATATTAAACTGGGCGGTTTCTGAATCCTACAAAGCTTAATTCTAAACATTATTATAGATTTTTCTTTATTAAGCAAAAGTTTATTTCCAGTAAACCGGTTTTTTGCATTATTAAAAACTTCGCTGCTTTGATATGTCAAATCAGCAACATTTTTGCATCCAACCAGTAAATTTGTATCATCAGCATAACATAGTATAGATTCATTACTGTCATCCACTATGGAATTCACAAAGATAACAAACAAAATGGGTCCTGCCTTGAGCAATTCCTAGTTTATTCTCTAAAATATCCGAAAAATGGCTTTGGCCATCCCTGAAAATTTTTACACTTTGTTTCCTATTCGACAAATAAGACTCAAAAAGTTCGTACACCATATAAATCCACTTCCTGGTAAGCAACTCCTTGCCAACACAGTCATAAGCTTTCGATAAATCCAAACAAATACCAAGGGCCATTCCATTTTTTCTAAGTTTTCTAAAATCATTCTAGTAAATTGAAAAATTGCAGTTTCTCTTTAAAGAAATCCACCACTTTCACACATGGCCAGCTCAAACAGCTTTGAAAAACATGGCAAGAGACTTATTGGTCTATAATTTCCAATTATTTCTGGATCACCCTTTCTATATAATGGCTTTATTAATGCTATCTTGAACTGATTTGGAAAAGTACCTTGTTTAAAGGAGCTGTTCACCAAAAAGCAGAGAAAGTTTTTGATGTGAGGTATTGTTATTTTTACGATGTTAGTGGGTATTTGATCAATGCCAGTGCTTTGTTTGTTTTTTTATCTTATTACCCAAACTACAGATTTCAGCTGCTGTTACCGGTCTTAGGAACATAGATTTATTATTTACAGTGATTTTACATTGAAATGGTTTAGTGTCTAATTCAGTCATCATCTATGATACTATGGACAACATGTACTCATTACACTGATTTGCTATTTCCTTAGGATCACCAATGATATGAACGTCATTATTTTTATCATTTTTACCAAGTACTTCGTTACATATTGTCCACATGCACTTTGTTTTATTGTCGGAATTTCTTATTCTAAAACTATATTGCTCGGATCTTGCTGCTCTTAATAATATGTCATATTCCTTCTTTACAACTGTGTATTCTGTTTTAAATGCATTAAAATGTCTAGACACTAGACAATGTCAATAAAACATCTAACCTTTTTTTACATTCCCTAATATTATCATTTTCATAGTATATATGTTTTTATTTTGATTATTATACACCTATTTTAAGGGAAAGCACATCATTCCAATCTAGTTCTTTTAGACATAATATAAAATTATGCTTACTTTCTTCCGAAAAAATTCTTTGTACTGTTCCCTGAGAACAATTTTCTGAGCAGTATGATCAGATATAAAGTAAAGATGGCCCGAATGAAGATGTGTGTGCAGAGGATGAAAGTAAAAAGTGCAAATATTGCAAAAGCAATGTCGAAAAAAGTGGTGTGAGGTGTAATTTGTGCAATATAAATCACCTTTCATGTGCATCAAGAATGACTGGGCTAGAAGTTCTAAGTGGCAGCAAAGGCCTTGTTTTATGTCCAGCCTGTGCTCACAGTTCCCGCGCGGCAGAGGTAAACAAGGCAATCAAAGAAGCATTACTACCAAAAAATCAGGAGATTGAGGTGTTGCGTCTTAAAATATCCGAGTTGGAAAACAACGTTTTGGAGGAAAAGTTCAAAATCCCACATCAGAAGATGGAAACACTGGAAAAACAGATCATCAAAAGGTTAGATAACATCGAAAAAAAACAATAACACTTTCGGCGGCGTGCCCAAGCTTACGGCGAACGGACAGATTGAGGACGGAAAGTGTACGACAAAAACAGTTCCACGTCACGAACCCGAACCAAGTCCAATAGTAGCGATGTTGGTCAAACGAACAAACCTGCATCAAAATGTGAAAAGGACCTTAAAAGCGCGGATCCGTTTGCAGTACTTGCTGTTGCTACAAATAAAAAACCAACCAAAACCATGCCAGGAAAAGAAGAAGAGCTGGTGGACTTAATCAAACTTTCAGAAAATGAAAATCAAAACAAACTTGAAAACAAAAACAAAAGTACCAACAACGGGCTTGAGGAATTTAAGGATCAAGACTAAAGTAACTCGGAAAAGCAGGAAAAACAACCAGCCAAATAAAAACGCCAGACCCGAACCAATAAAAGGGTCAAATAACTCTCCAGGTCTACTCAAAGCAGCTCAGGCCAAATCCTGGATATTTTTATCTGGCTTTGATACATCTGTAAATGAGGATATGATAATAAATAATTTAAATAATAACAATCTAGGAGATGGCTGTTTTTGCGAGAAAATGGTTACAAAAAAAGACAAGACCACAAGATCATTTAGACTGGGAGTACCTCAGCAGAAAAGGTATGAAATAATGAGTGCTAAATTATGGCCCTGTGGAATAGTAGTTAACCATTTTATCAACCTCCAGGGCTTGCAGATGGCAAGGTTCCCAGCCCCACAAAGAAAACCAAATTAAGGCTGCTTCATCATAATATGCAGTCATTACGAAGGAGGTACAACGAGATGGAAGTTATATTGGAAGAAAATAACATAAACATAGTGTGCCTGAATGAACATTGGCTACTGAAGGACGAGATTGAATCCATAAAAATAGGTAAATATGCTCCAGCAGCTTTTTATTGTCGAGAACTGTCAAGAGGGGGTGGAACAGCTATATTATTAGATTTAAAACATGATTTTTCTATTTTGTCTCAAGTAGGTGCCTTGTCTGTTGAGAAATGCATTGAAATTTCTGCTATTTTATTAAAGAGTTATAACCTTGCAATAATAAATAAATTTACAGACCCCCTTCAGGGTGTTTTGATACCTTTATGCGGGTTTTGGAACAAGCATTGGGTTTGGTTGGCATTGGTCGACGGGTAGTCTTGTCAGGGGACTTTAATGTGCATTTTAATACAAATGAAGCGACTTGCACCTCCTTGTGCTCTCTCCTGGAATCATTTGGGTTAGAACAAATTATTTACAAACCAACAAGGGGGCCATATCGCATTGATAATATTTTTATGAATTTTAGAGATGATATTTGTTGCTCTTTGGTGCTGGACACTGGTGTCTCAGACCACACAGCCCAGGGTGTGGAGTTTGAGCTGTCTGATGCCATTAAAGAGACTAAGTATGAAGATGTTAAGTACAGGCCCATTACTCAAGAAGTAAAGTTCAAATTCCACAACCTGGTTGAACAACTAAACTGGGGATTTCTGGGCAACACAAACACTGATGCCGATCATAAGTTTACCATATTTCTAACATTATTGTCAGATTGCTATATTCAGTCCTTTTTTGAAAAAACTTACAGGAAGCCTGAAAATCAGGTAAGACCTATAAAATGGTTTACAGTCTTAGGGCTATGCGGGAACACCTAAATTTTCTCAGGGATCTTTCTAATCACTTTCCAGCAAATGAACTAAAAGCATATACAAATAACTATAAATCATCTTATAGAGCTGAATTAAAAAAAGCAAAGTGTTATGCAAATGATCAGTTTATTCGTAACTCATCGTGTCCCTCAAGAACAATGTGGGATATAATAAATGAATACCGTGGTAAACTGTCCCTACATGGTAAAAATAGGAATATTATTGAAGCTTTGGATCCTGATATTGTAAATAACTTCTTTGTGGGTATTGCACTGGACTTACAGGGTAAAGTGGGCATTTCTGATATTGATCCACTAGAGAATGTGACTGCTTCTGTTCTAGAAAGGTTTAAATTTTTTGAAGTCTTTATAAATGAAGTACGTGATATATTAAATTCATTAAAAAATAAAACCTCAAAAGATTCTTATGGTTTTAACATACCTCTTATAATAGTATATTATGATATAAGTGTATAAGAGGGCCTTTAAAGTACGCGCGACATATTTCAAAACACGACGCGCAGCGAAGTGTTTTGTAAGTCGCAAGGGCTTTAAAGGCCTCTTATACACGTATATCATACGGTATTTTTTATTACGAATGCATCATAATCTCAAAAATGTTTTAAATATTAAAGTTAAGAGATATATTGACGAATATATTAATCTGTCAAATTTGACATGATCAAATATTTCTATAGCAACCTTTAAAAAAAGTACGCGCATCCTAAACATCATTTTAAGCACGCTGCAGCGTGCGATAATCGTTGATTATGATGCATGCGTAATAAAATAGTATATTATTTTATATGGAGGAAAAGTGATACTTTTCATGGCGCCCTCGTGTTTAACAGCCGAACGGAGTGAGGCTGGTAATAGAGAGCAAGCCATGAAAAGTAACTTTTCCTCCAAATAAAATATGCTGTTTTTTCTTCAAATGTCGACAAATTAATGCAAAAACATCTCTTTTTAATAGCAATAATATCTAATTATTATTAAAGATAAATGGGTTCGCAAGGCGGCTTAGACCACGGTCGTAGGTGGCCTTGCTTAGACCGGTGTCGGTGAATATAATGTAACATAAAGCTGTCAGTGGACACTGTCAACAATAATTATTTTTTTGCTTCTCCGATTGCTTTTTAATTCCGTATTGATAAGTAGTTATTGAGTAAGTTCGATTAAATAATAACCAATTTGTTCCTAAATTAGTGATTGTTAGAAATGCAGTCACAAATTGAGTGATAGATACAAATTGTAGTATAATAAATCTTGAGGCGTTGACGCTTATTTTGTTGTCTGTATTGTATCTATGTTGCTATGACAACACTTTTACCTCCGCCGGCGGAAAAGTGAAAAGTAAAGCTCCGGCGGAGGAAAAACGAAACTTCACGGCCGCCTACACAGTCGAGTAATGACGGATTTACTGACGTTTGAAGAAAAAAACTATTATAAACCTGATTGTCGGCCCTATCACAAAACTTATTAATCTTTGTTTTAAAGAATGTACATTTCCTGGTGCACTAAAACAAGCCACAGTTGTCCCAATATTCAAAAAAGGCGACACTCAAGATCCCACAAACTACAGGCCAATATCTCTCCTTCCTGTATTCTCCAAAATAATTGAAGTGTATGACAGCAAGAATAGATTAATTCTTTGAAAAACATAACCTGTTTAGCAGCAAACAGTTTGGTTTTAGGAGGGGTCTAGGGACTTCTCTGGGTGTCATGGACTTGGTGAGTTGCATAAATTGTGCTTTTCACAGCTCAGAGTATGTGTCTGCAACCTTTTGTTACCTCAGCAAGGCGTTTGACTATGTCAGCCATGACATTCTCCTGGGCAAGCTGCAGTGCTACAACTTTGATAACAACCTGACACTCCTCAGGAGCTATCTAGAAGGGCGATCTCAAAGTGTTCGGGTGGGGGTGTGTTGTCTGGGAGCAGAGCTGTTTCGGTTGGAGTTCCACAAGGATCTGTATTGGGACCAGTTCTCTTTATCATATATATCAATGACTTACCAGATATCGATCCAACAGCTGAATACACTTTGTTTGCGGATGACACGACCGTTGCCTGCACTGACAGGGAAGTTGTTGTTGCTTGGGAGGGTTCGCGACTGGCACAGGCAAGAGCTGAGCAATGATTTATTGCTAATAAACTTTTCTTAAGCCAGGATAACACAAACAATGGTATTCTCAACCAGGAACATCCCGGAACCCTATAGGGCAGATCCTGTCAGTTGGGTGTATATTTGGATAGAGAGCTACGCTGGGATGCTCATGTTACTCACTTATGCAAAATAATAAGTAAAAACATCTTTATGCTACGGAATCTTGCAGCGTGCGTCTCTGAGCATGTTTTGAGGGAGGCATTTTTTGCAACCGTGCAGTCACATATAAGTTTCTCTATTGTTGTTTGGGGATATAGCAGTGGTGCTGCATCGGTGTTTGCTCTGCAGAGGAGAGCTATCAGGGTGGTTTCTTCGCTGGGGTACAGACGGGATTGCCGTAACTCTTTTATTGTTAATGAAGTGCTAACACTACCATCACTTTTTATTTTTGAAACTCTCCTGTTTGTGAGATCCCATATCGATCAATTTGCCATCCACAGTTCTCAGCATGACCATAATACCCGTAATAATCTGAATCTTGTGCCAAGTTATTGGCGTTTAAAAAGGTGTCAGGATGGTCCTGGGTTTTTTGGTAGTTCAACTGAACAAAGAAATTTACCACTTAAGGATTTAAAAAAAAGGTTTAAGGCATTTCTCATCAGTAAGGCTTTTTACACAATAATTAAAGAATTCTTAGACACACCTGTGATAAACATATAAATATTATAATATGTATTTATAGTTTAAGTATCTGTTGCCTGTATGTAGGTATCTGTTTGTTTTGATGTGTGTTTATCAAATTTTAATCTGCTTCTGTTTTTAAATGTTTATTGTGCTTCCAAATTTTATCCAAGTTTTATCATAATGTTAATAACTGAATTAGTGTAAATATTGTAATCTCTGTTTTGTAAATTGTGTAACATTTAAATTCTCTACTGTTATTTTATTAGTGTATATTTTTAAGATTCCTATTAGAAAAACTAAATTAATTATTTGAATATTTTGACGTATGTAAATACTCTATTTGTATATTTGACATGAATAAATAAGATTGAAGTTTTTTACATATTTACAATTAACAAATATATTGTATATACAGCTAGCTGATTGCAGTGTTATTCTTGTATTTTCAAAAATAGTGGAAATCAGACCAAATGATGTCATTAATGAGAGAAGATTTGTCTTATTGTCATTATTTGTCATTTTTAAAATCGCCCATAATAACAATGTTTTTATTTTCAGGGGAAACCGTAGACAGTGTATTTTCCAAGCAATATAAAAATATATCTATGTTACCTGGAGGCGGTCTGTACACAGATAATACTAATAGTTTTTCTCTATTGAGGTTACATTCTAACGCTGCACATTCAAAAACATTTTTTATAGATACCTGGCTTATTTTGTTAATAGGTTTAAATTTCACTGTTTTATGCACATATACAGCACTACCACCATGTTCACCACGCTCTCGACAAAAGAAACTTCCTAATATAAAATTGCCTAATGCTAGATATTTAAGTTCATCACAACTTTTCCAAGGCTCCGTAACACCTACTATAACACAGTCCGGATTATTGTTTAGCATATTGTTCACACCATCAACAGAATTCCCCAAGGATTGTACATTTTGATGTAGTAAACTATAGGCTTTAAAAGAGTTTTGACTGTTTTTACTTATTAATAGATTTTTTTATAGATTCATTTGTTATTGTCACTGTTTCAATAAAAAATCTTGGTAATTTATATTGTTTCTATAAGCATTGAATCGTCAGGGCAACTTTGGTCTCTAGCTGTATGATTTAGTTATTCTGGTTTTAATTTTGAACAGTTGAGGCACTTATAATTTTCTTGGCTGCAATCCTTTCTCATATGTTCCTCTCCACATTTATGGCAGCATTCTTTTTCGGAGCAGTACTTTGATACATGACCAAAGCCTGAATACTTAAAGCAGAGTGCAAGATTTATATGCTCTTGTACACGGTGGTCATTTATAATGTCCACCCCTCTTAACTTTTTTGTTTTTGGCGTTAGACAAAAATGTTAAACACAAAAGTTGTGCAGAATAATGTAAACTATTTGCAGAATACATTTATATATATACAAGGTGTTGCAGAAATGAGTGACAGGTTAAAGTTATATTTTTTTAATATTGTATATTATAAATTTTTTAGAATCTCCTCAAAATTCTGAATATGTTTTCTATAACATGTCCTATACCTAAATGTAATATTTTCGACATATTCGCATTTCAACTAAGCAGTTACATTCAAAAATAAATATGCTAGATTCCAGTTCTTAGGTGGCCGTGTATTAGACAACTAAAAACCACTATTTATGAGCTTTTCGATGAAACATATCAATGATCTTATTTTACAGTGAGAAAGAAACAAAATCGAAAATAATATTTAAGTTTAATATCTAGAACGATACAAGAAATCATGTAGTTTTTACAAATTAAATTGCTCAACTGGGCCCCCGTTTTCTTCAATACATCTGATATACGTTTTTCGTAACCTTTCTAATGCGGCGCGGCGGTGATAGATTGGGTATAATATTCATTTAGAATTCTTATATCTGTTCTAATAAGTTTTTTTAAATGTTCAGTATTTTCAATGGTATATGCATTCACTCGATTTTTTAGCGGGCCTATTATTTTGTTGTTTAAAATAGCACACCATACATTGACAGTTTGGCGACCTTGAAATTGAAATTCCCTGTAGCAGTGGGGATCCATTGTGGCCCAGTGTCTGGTATTTCTCCTGTTTATCATGCCACTAGTTGCAAAAGATGACTCGTCGGTCCAAAATACATTTTTCAAATAACTATTATTTAAATATATATTCTCCAACATAGTTTGGCAAAATTCAACCCTCTTTTCTCGTTGTCTCGGCGTTAATTTTTGAATCCTCCCATAAGAAGTATTTTTTGAACCATCAAGCTCTTCTTTTAAACTTTTCGATATTCTTCTTATAGATATGTTTGGAATTTCTTCAACTTTTAGTAGTATATTTAAATCACTATTTTCATCTCTTCCCGTTGTTCTCTTCTTTCTCGTTAGACTGGACGTTTGTTGAAACTTGTCATAGATTCTATGAAATGTTTTTTTATCTGGAACATGCATCCGGGGGTTAATTCCGCGGAGTGTTCTTTGAGCCAATTTAACAGTATTATTTGTTTTAATAAATGTTTCTAAAATTAACTGTTTTTCCCTTTCCGAATAAGACATTTTTATCGAAAAATTTTTATTTACTAAATTTGTAACTGTCAGTAATAAACAAAGTTTTTATTTCTTGGTAACCGCCTAATTCACGGCCACCTAAGAACTGAAATCTAGAATATTTATTTTTGAATTTACCCGCTTAGCTAAGATGCGAATATGTCGAAAACTATTACATTTAGGTATAAGACATGTTAGAGAAAAAATATTCAGAATTCTTAGAAGATTCCAAAAAATTAACAATATACAGGGCGTTTCATTTAAAAAAATATAACTTTAACCTGTCACTCATTTCTGCAACACCCTGTATATATATAAATGTATTCTGCAAATAGCTTACATTATTTTGTACAACTTTTGTATTTAACATTTTTGTCTAATGTGAAAAACAAAAAAGTTAAGAGGGGGGGACATTATAAATGATCACCGTGTACAGGGTTATTCATTATATTTTGACACCGACCTGCAGCCGTAATTACAGGTAATTTGTATGGTTTTTAATATATTATCTTTTAGAAATGTCAAAAGAAAAAAATTGCCTGTCAAATGTCAAAAAACCGCATAACCTTAATTTTTTTAAATGAAACACCCTGTATATTATTACATATTTGGATTGTGCGAAAAAGTCTAGACATATTTCATGAATAATGTCCTATACCTATCTCTAACGGTTTTCGAAATATTGACAGTTGAATATCGACCCTTTACCAAGTTTGACAGCTTGTAAAATCTAAACGGCTAAAGATAGAACAAAACGGTTTGCACTTTCCTATATTGGTTTTTCATAAGCTATCGTATTACACTAGCTTTTTATTTAACCGGAGGTTAAATTTATCCGTGATTTTTTAACCTCTGGTTAAATCTAAAGTTAGTGTTATACGATAGCTTATGAAAAACCAATATAGGAAAATGCAAACCGTTTTGTTCTATCTTTAACCGTTTAGATTTTACAAGCTGTCAAACTTGGTAAATGGTCGATTTTCAACTGTCAATATTTCAAAAACCGTTAGAGACAGGTATAGGACATTATTCATGAAATATATCTAGACTGTTTCGCACAATCCAAATATGTAATAATATACAGGGTGTTCAATTTTAAAAAATTAAGGTTATGCGGTTTTTTGACATTTGACAGGCATTTTTTTCTTTTGACATTTCTAAAAGATAATATATAAAAAACCACACAACTTTTGAATTTAAGTTTTTTTGTATTACCATTAATTACGGCTGCAGGTGGGTGTCAAAATATAATGAATAACCCTCTACATACATGAACAATGACTAAATCAAAAAATATTTTCCCCTTTTTAGGAAATCACTTAGATATAACTGTGGATGCCTGTAGTATCCAGTTTTCTTTTGTAGGATTTCGACACTGTTTTTTACCTATAACTTATATTTTATCATATATACTGTATCCAAGCTCTTGCACAATTTCACTATTTAGTCTTTCAATTTCTTTAACAAATTCTTCATTTGAAAAACCTTTTTCAATTCTTCTTGTGATTCCTTAACTTTTATTTGATTATTTTCATGAATTGCGGCTTTTAATTTCTGTTGCTGATCTTTGTCAAAACTTTCCACAATAATGCCCCCCATTTGGTTTCTCTTACGTTTTTAAAACCCCTTCCTACATCTTTGTTATTTATTTCATTTTTAAATTGTTTAAGGGCGTCCATTGGATAACTGATATTCTCTATGCGTATTACTGGTTCATACTTTTTTACTGTTTTTGGGGTTTTCCAGTTTTCATTTTCCTTTGTTTTTATTACATTGTTTTTATTAGTCAACTCTCTATTAGCACTTGTACTAGCAATGTTCGCATATAACATTTTGGTTTCTCTTTCATTAGCCTTTTCATCAAAATCACCGCCTAAATTTGAGTTTAAAAACAAATCTTTCGTGATAACCTGATTTTTGAGCATGATGTTTTCTTTTTCTAATTTGCATTAATTGTATCCGAATTACTAAACATTTGCAAAATTATTTCTTCAGGTATTCCAGCTTGGAGCTCATCTTCTTTAGAATTTTTTTCCATCAAGTCACATTGCCGTTTTTTGTTTATATTTAGTTCGGGACTGATCTTTGTCTCTTATTTGAATTGATTCCATGTCAATTTGGTTCATTTTTCCATGATACCTATATCTCCATTTTTGATGATAGTATCCTTTTGCGCGGATTAAAGGTTATCTATCATGTACTTTCATCCCTGAAAAATTCAGCTGGTGACACCATACTATAAACGCATGAATTGCAAATTATTACTAAATTAAGCCAGAAAGTGTGGACCTGAATAGCGCACGGACGCTCAGCGTTTCGAACTTAGCCGTCGTAGCCGATTTTGCTCTTATAAACAATGCATTCTGCGGCCAGTGGAGATTCAAAAATATCTAAATTCGTAAATTATAGTTAGTTTATGTTAAATTTTATGTAGGGAAGATTTTATTTTTTTATTTATTTTCGCACGGGCGCGGGCGCAGTTATTGAGAAGCCGCCCCTGACGGGATATCAATTTGACCTATTACTAGAATCTCAGATTTTGCTTAATCGCAAAATCAGAACTGCATAGAAACAGCTGTCAATGAGCATGCGCATTACACCTTTCCGATGTGTGTTGGAAGTTGCGCATTAATAGTATATTGGGTAACTAGTAAGAAAAACAAAACATTCCTGGACGACTGTGGTAATTGCTAGACGAGGCGCAGCCGCCAGCAACAGAGTAGTCCAGGAATGTGCTTTTGCTACGAGTTGCCCATATTGCCAATATTTTTTATCCGATCGGAATTAATTAGAATACGTATTTATAAAAATAGAGCCAAATATCAGTCTAAATAAGAACGGTGTTTTAAATTTAAACTCAACATAATATCAAGTTTTGAATCGAGCGAGCTTGGAGTTTATTACGTAACTACGGAAATCTTGCTTTTGATAATCGTCAGATCTGACAAACAAGGTGTTTAAATGGGACGGAAATGTTATATTCCCGTCTTAGGACGGAAATGTTGTACGTCCAGTTGTTGCATCTTGCCAAGCAACGAATATAATATACTGCAATCATGACTTTTACGGTGAGGACACACATCGGAAAGGTATAATTTTTCGTCCGATCGGACAAAAACATTATTTAACTCTAACTTTCGCTAATTTTCCAGAAAATTAAAGTTAAAGCCACAAAGACAGTTTCCTAGTTATACATTTGTTGTTTGGTTTGAATTTATTGAAACCACAAAGACAGTTTCTTAGTTATACATCATATTACAGTCTATCAATTTGGAGCATCATATCCTTATTTTGAATAAAGACTACAAGTTGGTAGTCACAATTTTACAAGTGTTGTTCTTACCTAAGGGCACATCAGCATGAA
The DNA here is from genome assembly GCA_016904865.1 of Pissodes strobi. NCBI lineage: Eukaryota > Metazoa > Arthropoda > Insecta > Coleoptera > Curculionidae > Pissodes > Pissodes strobi. Next base: position 114,516 of record MU184235.1, read on the forward strand.
CTTCATATGTTCCATACAAAATTCCAATCCTTTGGTGTCCACTGACACGCCAATAATTCAAAAATTTTTCAACTAAATTAGTATTTTCAAATGCTACATTATCTATGTGTCGATATGCCTAAAATATATAAAAAAAATAAATTTTCATCACCCTTGCTCAAAATTCGTTAAAATTATGAATTTTAAAAGATATAAATGTCCTCCCATATAAAATGAAAATCACGCTATTAACAATATATGCCTTTTCAAGGGGTATTCGTCCTCAATTTAAAAAGGTTCACACATCGTATCCATAACTTCACGTAAACCCAGATTATTCCCTACAGGACCCCAGACAAGCTTAATAAAAATGGACTTCCCGTGAAATTTGCTGAAGTATAAAACTATCACGGACGCAAGCTATTCATATGATTAACTTTTGACTTACATGCGTTAAACGACTAGACAACCATATAGTGCTTCCTTCTATAATGAGATGATAATACAGTGTTTCCAGGAGTTAATAATAACTTTTAGGCGACAAATTGAAGTTAATTAATTCTAAATGGTAGACGTCATCTAGTATTTAATAGCCTTGTTTTTAAAGGCCTATTTATCCTTAAGTTTTGGAGACGTTGGAATCAACCATTTCAGGATGGCAGTGATCTTTATGAGTGCAGCTATAAGGAAAACTTCTATGTGGAGTGGGTATTCAGTCTTTTATTATAATAGGAAAGTCTCTTTGTCCTGAAGCTTTGAGAATATTGATATTAGCTGATTCCAAATAAAGGAGATTCTCACTTTGAAAAATCGCTCTTCAAAAAATGCTACAACTTTAAACTGTCGATGTCAATGTCTCGAAAATTGTAGAACGATTTAGCATCACTCGACCCACTTCCTATTTTTTCAGATAATCCAATCCGCCATGTTCAATAGAATGACCGACCAGAACTTTTCGTGCAAACCTGCCATTTGATCATAGATTGATGATAATTTTATTGATATACCCCAAATCGATAAACACTTTTTAAAGGAACTTACTTTATGGATTGTATGGTAGTTTGGTGATTTCAGTTTTACGGGAAGATCAAAGGCTATGTCCGGCATTTTTTTAAAAAACCCATAATATTTTAGAATATATTGCAAAAGTCGCCACACAAATTGAATGAGATTAAGATATATTTTTCGCATGAGAAAATTAGCAACTCTTAAGCGATTTTCTATTTTGTGGATAGGATAATGCAGCCTTTAATAAAAACATATTTGATATTTCTGTTGTTTTTCTTTTTTTACAAAATACTGCAAAAAGGTAACATGACCACGAAAAATATACACGGTAACAATTGAAATCAGCACTATTGCTAATTTTGTTATTGTAATAACGACGAATTATTCGTTTCAGTTGGCAAAGTATTAGATTAGATTGGTTTATAAGAATTTATTTTTAAAAAATAAAATAAAAGATACGTTATATTAAGAAAAAACTTTTCCTATTAGCATTTTACACGGTTCCCATTAAAAAAAATGTAGCAAATAAATGACTTTCTCTGGTTGCACGAACTGGAATGACAAAGAGTAGGTACCTAAATATTTATATTTTACAAATATTGTTTTAAAGGCAACTATTAATAAGTCAAAGACAGACAGAAAGCTATTCAGAAGCTACATTTATTTATATTCGACTTTTACAGAAAATTGAAATTTACGATTGTTTTCTGATTAGAATAGGGCATCTCAAATCATATTTGCTCTACGTTTCCATGGCAACACTCCTTTCGTGTCATATGTAGTGCAAGTTACTATCAGAGCAAAGTGCACGCATACATTTATACCACCTCAATTCGATAATACTGTCTTTTTATTAAAATCTGGATTTAATAGTGTGTACATCACGTTCAGAAAATGCTAGTAACTAAGTATACAAATGACTAATGCATTCCGGGTAGCCATGATATATTCTCATGATACAATAACAGGGAGAAGGTAGGATATTGCGCAGACAGCCGAACATCTGTCAACTTTTGTGACGTAGTAAAGAGCGTAAATACGGCGTCTTATTGTATTCTTTGTCATTGACTATAGTGTGTTTCTTGCGTGTTTTTGCTAGTTTTCGGTTCATGCGTGGATTATATCAGATTTAGATATTGTCTGGTCTGAATTATAACTTCTTGCAGTGTTTAGTGCTAAAATTCTTATAGTTTATTGGATAAACAAGTGAAAATTTGACAATTAAAAATGCTTTGTTCTGTAACTGGTGTAGCTGTTCACGGTTGTAAAAGTCATAATCAAGCCAAGAACTTTGATAAAACTATTAGGGGTCTTGTACATTTCCTAAAGAAAATTTGTCGCAAAAATTGTGGATAAACGCTTGTTGTCGTGAAGATAGTTTTAATCCTAAAACATCTCGAATATGCTCATGGCATTTCAAAGACGACGACTTTGAAGTATGAGCTTTTGAATTATGAGTCAAAAAAGGGGCCTAAACTAAAGTGCGGTGCAGTACTTTTTCAGATTTAGATATTGTCTGGTCTGAGTTATAACTTTTTTGCAGTGTTTAGTGCTAAAATTCTCATATTTTATTGGGTAAACAAGTGAAAATTTGACAATTAAAATTGCGTTATGCTGTGCACGGTTGTAAAAGTGATTGTCAAGCCAAGAACCTTGACAAAACTATTAGATTTTATACATTCCCTAAAGACACTGTCACAAAAATTGTGGGTAAACCCTTGTTGTAATAATTTTAATAAAATTCAGTTATTTTCTAAACTATAAGATTTATATCATATTAATGACGATTTGTTTATGATTTTTTTCATTTTATACCTCTATTTTATTTCATTTGACAACTATTTGATAATGAAATTAAACACGGATATGGAAGATTTTGTCATAAAACTAAACAACCGTTTCCCCACCATTAAATTTACTTATGAAGTCGAGAACAATGGTCAACTACCATTTTTGGAGAGTTTAGTAATTAGAAACAATTGTAACAAACTAGAATTTGATATTTATAGAAAAAGTACTGCCACTAACCGATATATTCCTAATAGGTAACTCCTTCCACTGCGACCAACACAAAATGGCGATCTTTCATTTTTTAATACACCGACCGTATGAGTAACTTTCCTCTCAGCAGAGAAAGATTTAATAATGGAAAGGAGACAATGAAGAATATAGCAAAAGTTAATGGTTTCAATACTAACTTAATAAATAGACTAATTCATAGGCATTGTTTAGAAAGACCATTCGTGACTCCACTTCTTTCGTTAATCAGGATGAAAATACAAAATATGTCTCGATATAATCCTCAGTATACTCCAAAAAGTTTTTAAGGAAGTATGTTTACAATTAGTATACCAAATTCACTTTAACATTAAGAAATTATTAGGTGGTCCAAATGACAAAATTGAAATATTAGAAAGAAGTGAAATATATGAAATTGGACGCATCGATTGTAACCAAAAATATGTTGGGCAAACTAGAAGATCTATACAAACGAGATTCAAGAAACATATAGCTCATTTAAAGTATGGTAGAACAGATAAATCAAGTGTTGCCAAGCATGCTTTCGATAATAATCATAGAATAACTATTAAAAATAAATTCATAATATATCTGATAGGAGATTATTAGACGCATATGAAAGTATGGAAATTATTAAATGTAAGAATAGTTTAAATAGAGATAAAAGGACCTATTCCGTAAAGTCCATTATATTGGGTGATCGTGCGTGACCAGTAGCATTCCAGGCTTGGTCCCGCTTGATTAAGCAAACAGTTGTTAGTATAAATATGTTTTAGGTCATTTGACAAGCTTAACATTATACATGGATCAAGTAGATTAGTAGATATAATGTTTATTTGTTTAATTGTAATGCTAATTTTTTCTCATCACCGAATGTGGCATCTTTGATACCTGTTTTAATTAAAAAAGAATAAGTTCTATGTTATTAAACATTATAAACTTTTATTCCTCGTTTTATTCTGTGTAAATGTATTACTGAGAGTGGTCAGGTGTGCTGGTGAATGTAATAAAGTCAATAAAATAATCTGGTTGCAAATTCTTGCCACAATCAGCTAAAGCGGAAAAATCCATATTCTAAATAAAACCTTTAATAATAATGTTAGTCATTCAAAATTTCCTTTAATTAATCATCCAAAACTTCATTTACTAAATTTTCTATCAAAATAAAACAAACTATTCAATTAAATCTAAAATTTGTGTATATATTGGGGCTGTTACCATTACAATTTAAAGGGATACCGCTCTTTATGACGTCAATGCGCAGAGAGAACCGATTTTGAAACCGCTGAGTATCCTACCTTCCCTGTTATTGTATCATGATATATTCTTATCAAAATGACATTTATGAAATCAGAAAATGAAACTCAGTTTACTTTGCAGCACATATTTGCTAGCAGTTCTATTAGAGTCGCACTTTCTTCAGTACTTGATGAATTACATTTGCGATGTTGATTCCGTACAAATTCACCTTCCGATATATTCATCTCTTGGTAACTTTACCAAGAAGGTAGCTGTCATACAACTGTTCCAACAATTATATATGGTAGTTATGACTCTGATAAAGTTGTCACGTGATAGATATATCGGCCCTTAATAATATATTACTCGTTGACAAACGCAAATATTAATATAATTTAGACGATATCAATAAATATGACGTCGATAATTATGCCACAACTTGTCATCCTCACAATCAGCGTTTTGGAGAAAAATTGGGTTCAAGTCGTGAAATAGCCTCTGCAATGGCATGAGCTGAGAATGCAATCTTTAGATCAAGCGAGTCTTGGTAGAAAAAGTGCCAGCAGCCAGCAGGAGGGTATTTCTGATGGGCGATCAGTGCATCAAGAACTTACATTAAACTTACATTAAATCACATTTTATTTTTAGTAGGGTATAACGATCTGACAAATAAGATATCCCGATTTTAGGGAAATTAATGGTAAGATTTGTGAATAATACAAATATTATGTTCATTTCAGTTGCCTATGTTAAGACACATTCAGATCATAACCTCAAGTCCAAGTTGGGCAGCTATGCAGCTCAGGCTGATTGATTTTAACAGTAAGACTGGTTTCGCGAAACCCCTCTAAAAAAGAATAAACTTACAGGAAGAATTGTGAACCCATAAAATGTAATTTAATTTTTATAAAAATGATGGATGATAAGAATCTGAAAGAAAATGTCCAAGATGCGGCTTGTCAGAATAAATAGTGTGTTTCAATAAAAAGTAACATTAAGTTCCTAATTTCATAACTAATTGTCCTAGATTTTAATCAATATACAGGCATTACGTTGCAGGATGTCCGAGATACCTTAGCTTGAATGAGCAGTTATACATACAACCTTTCTACTTTAACAAAAGGATATGAGTTTTATTTACTATGCCTTGCAATATAAAAACTTATTATAAAAAAATAAATGTTTCTATACTTTATCTTGTCTGTATTTGCATATAATTCTAAATAATTTATTGCATGACCGAATTAGTAGTAACTGTAAAAAATCTCAGATGAGAAATTCTCAAAATGTTTATTTGAATTATAAATACGAAACCTGAATCTGTATTTTATAAGGGTCTTACAAAAATATAATATTTTTAAAGAGTACGAACGAATTTTATAAAACTTTGCACTTTCAATAAACTATGCTACTACCGCTACTATTGTTAGCATACAATAAGCATACTATCGTCACCGAACATTAACTATATGATAAGAAGGTTCACTCTCCGCGGCGGCACGTCAACGGTGTGTCTCTTTCCCCTCACGGAAACTAACAGGATATTGGCACGCAACCTTTGACACGGCGCGCGGCGGCGGGACACACTGGTCGAATTTCTAGCAAAGCTGGCCATAATAAGGTTTATCAGAAATAAGACATAAAAGTTATTAAGTAAAATATCGTGTTTTAGACAAAGATGCTTTATTGTTGAATTTTTGGATCATCTATATTTGTTATAGGGTGTATCAATAATCACTAACGATGAAAATCATGTATAAAAATCATTTGTATGTTCTTAAACCGTTTTCTTGTAAAAAAAGGGTTTTAAATTTTTAATTTGATGATCCAAATTGTGATTTTTTTGCAACGGTTAATTCCGGAGTCTCACGAGCAAAATGAATGTTAATTGGACGACAGAAACGCATTGATGAGGGCCTGCAATTTTGCCATACAATTATTTCAGAGTCATCGCTGTTTTGAAAAATTAATCTAATAGGGACCAAACTAGTAAAAATATAGAAGCATCAGTGTACCTGTTCTTCAAAAACACTTGCTTATATTCTGACTGTCCCGAGGTACCATCAAAGCCATATTTACAAATTAAAACTAAATTATAAATTTTATCTGCTGAACTCTAAATGTATCAGAATTTTATTCATAATTTACACGGGGTGTTAAAAAAAATATAAAAACAACAGTTTTCAAGGTAAACCCTCACGTATAGAAACTTCACACATAAATACACTTTAAAATTCAACAAACTTACAAGTTACACTCAAAATACATTTTAAAATTCATATGTAAAAAACCTATTATAAAACAGAACACAAACATACTACAAACATTATCATTCAAACAAATATAATATTAAACATATCATATCATATCAAGTCATTGAAACTGCTATTGAGATAGTCATCAAATGAATAGAACGCCTTTAACAACATATAACGTTTCGCTCTATGCATAAACTGCCTCTCTGTAGTTCCCTTATATGTACTCGAAGCACATTATAAAATTTTACACAGTAGAAGTTAGTGCCCCTCCTGGTCTTTGAGAGCCTGCAAAATTCAGGGAGTATGTCACCCGCAATTCGGGTAGCATAGTCATAGATGTCACTGTGAGCGGAAAAAGTAGTGATGTTGGTCTTGATGTGCATTTGGCAATTAAAAATATATAGCGATGGAAAGGTAAGTATCCGAAGGTCCAGAAAGCTCTGTCGACAGCAGTCTCGCCATCACGCCATCTCAATCCCGTAATAACACGCCCGCACCTGCGATGCATTGAGACTCAAGAGATTTGCCAGAAACCAGTTCAGTATATTGGACTGCGTGGCGTCGACAATATCCACCACGGGGTCAGTTGGGTGATATTTTAATATGTTGGTTGTATCATCTGCGAATAGTATTAACTTTGAATTGTTTTGAACGTTTGACAGGTCATTTATATAAATTAAAAATAATAATGGACCCAATACCGACCCCTGTGGTACACCACACTCAACTGGCCCCTCATGAGATAGACTGCGATTATAGGAAACATATTGAGTACGCCCGGAAAGATAAGACTTAAGCGATATGCTTTTGATGTCAATATTATAATATAGAAGCTTCCGCAGTAGAATGTCATGCGACACACAATCGAAAGCCTTTGTGAGATCATAAAAGGATGCATAGATGTCCATACCCTCCTCCATACCTTCCGTTATGTGATCGGTAAAATTATTTATTAATCGCCAGTGTGGTGGATTTTTTATTGCGAAATCCAAATTGACCCTGAAAGAATAAGTTATTTCCCTCAAAAAAGTCATTCAGTTGATCTTTTAAGATGGATCAAAGATTTTAGAAAAAATAGGCAATAATGATATTGAGCCATAATTGGCAACGTCATCAGGAGACCCTTTGTTTTTGAAGATTGGGACTACTTTAGCACTCTTAAGGGCTGATGAAAAAATCCCATAATTAATACAAAAATTAATTAAACTGGTTAACGGCAAAATCAGAAGTTCTCTCAGTGTCTTGATAATATTTGTGTTGAGATCATAGCAGTCTTTACTTGTACTATTTCATAACCCTAAAAACTTGTCCCCCACTTTATCAAAGGTTGGTGGTTTAAAGGAAAATGAATCATTATTAAGTGAGACAGAAAGTCTTGAAAGGTTTTTTCCGTAGCTGGTAAACCCGCTATAATCAGCAATATTTTTAAAAAAGTTATTAAACGTTTGAGCATTCAATATTGCAGAGAGTTGGGAAGTTGATGAGGTCATGAAGGTCTTCAATATGCCCCACATAGCAGTCTGTGGATTGGCAGAGTTAACTCTGAATGCATAATATGCTGTAATTATCTTGATTGTTTTTATTTTCAAAAATTTTGGCTTGCTCGAGTTCGTTACTAATAGTTTTGAGAACTTTCGATGCGGATAAGTTACCACATGATCTGTAGCTCATTTGAGCGGCATAAGTTAACTCCTATGGTATTGAATTTTCTTGGAGTGGTTTTGTTTTCCGTCTTTTGGACCGCTCACTACACTCACTGAACGCTACTGTTTGGCGTCCTTTTACCATATATATTTTTCAACTTTACAACAGCTGTAAGCCAATTTTTATTTTTTTTTTCTAAAAACCTCTCTTTGATCCTACTTGATTGATTCCACTTGGAAATATATTTATAGTAAATAGGCAAGTCGACCTAAACTCATTGGGAAACTCTTGATATCCTGTAAATTCAGATGTTTTTAATTTCAATTACTTATACGTTATAGTTAAATAATGGTCGGGAAAGCTTTGAAGTATTTCAAACAATTGCTTATTCGTTATAGTTAAATAACTTCGATCTGAAGCAAAGAAATAAAAAATAATGAGATTTATTCTTGTGTAACAGAACAAGTTTTTTCTTGACAATCTGCAAGAGCTTTTACTGTTTTATTGTACTTGCTAACTATTTTCATTTTTAGTTTCTTTTATTCTTGAAAACGATAGCAGACTTGCTTATCGAAACGTCGAGGATATCTAGCTATTTCATTAGGGTCACTAAACTAGCACTTGTGCTGTTTACATCCTGGAGCCAGAGCCGAAGAGGCTCTATACCAATATTCAAAACAAGTGTAATCATTTGTGGAGCCAAAGGCAATCAATTACAAGGTAAACATGAATCCTCCACAACAATATTATAGAACATATCGAGAACAAGTTTTTTTTCATAAATAAAAAATAAATTCTTAATTTACTTTTCCTTAATCATTAAAATTAAAAATCACAGTCATCTCAATCATTAGACAGACTTTTTTGACTTGACCCAGAGAAATTACAGTTTCACCCAACACAATACGCTTCTTGACTTGGTGTACACCAATCAGTCATGCATTGTTGAGAGGTCATGGGACCCTCTGGTTAGAGAAGATAAACATCATCCCTCTTTGGAGGTTACAATAGTCCTAATTCATAAGCCGGTTAACAAAAATAACCTTGAATCTTCTTATATAAATTGCTGTAATTTTCGAAGGGCTGACTTTTAATCTATGTACGGGCTGTTAGCTAATATTGATTGCTCTTTCCTGGATGACCGAGCTAATCCTGAAGATGCGTCGTCACTTCCCTATGGAAAATTGTAAGATATATTTAACGTTTGTGTCCCAAAGTATTCCCGTCATAACAATACAGCATATCCACCTTGGTTTAGCAGCAGCGGTATTATTCGGCAAATCCGTGAAAAGTCAAAATTCTAACGTCATTACAAGAGAACAAAGGACATTCAAGCTCTCGGGACCTTCAAGCGATTGAGGGCTAAGGTTAAGGCAGACATAGCCATTGCCTATAAGCAACATCTTAAGAATTTGGAATCCGAAATTTCAGCCAATTCTAGCAAATTTTGGGCGTTTGTTAAAAGTAAGAGATCGTCATCCGGTAATCCTAGTGCAATGACATATCGCGACACTGACTTAAGTCATCCAGTTGATATACATGTATATGAATAACATCGCTGATGTCATAAATGTCAATTTTCTCCTATATGCGGACGACTTAAAAATCTATACCGCAGTAGAGGGCTATGAGGACTGTGATAGGCTCGCAGCAAATCTTTCACGCATCGTTGACTGGTGTACAGCAAACAACTTGCAGCTGAATGTCGAAAAATGTAAGGTACTCTCATTTTCGCTGAAAAGAGATCTTATTATGCATAGATATCATATACAAGGTCATTCTCTTGAGAGGCCCCAAACGTTTACCGATCTTGAAGTCACATTCGACTGCTCACTTTCTTTCAATTTCCACGTAGACAAAGTTATCGATTCTGCAAACCGCATATATAGGTTTATTACTAGAATTAGTAGTGATTTTAGCGAAGTCAAGACTTTCAGGACTCTCTACAATGCATTTATCAAGTCTAAGCTGGACTATGCCTCGGCTGTCTGGAGCCCGTTCTATCAGGTACATATTGACAAGTTGGAATATGTGCAGAGACGTTTTCTTAAATACCTGAGTTATAGGGTGGATGAGGTGTACCCCTCAATCCCTTCAATCGGGATATCTCAAGATAGTTTGCTTTCAAGGCACGGGTTTCCTAGTCTCATTGTGATATTTTGTATTGTAGTATTATAATGTCAGTAGGATGTATAGTCTGAATTTCCTGTTCTGTAATTGGGTATACACCTGTAGAACAGTGTACTTCAATAAATAAATAAATAAATTAATTAATTAAAATTAAAAATTACCGTAATCTTCTGGACTATAGTGTTAAAAAAAGAAAAAATAAATTTTTAAGTAATTTAGGCCATTTTTCGAGAAATTTTACGAATTTATGCAATTATAAAATAAGTGTTTTAATAAATATACGGTAAAAATATTGTGCGAAATCTATAACCAATTTTAAAATCACCCAAAACGGCAAAATTTAATTCAATATAAAAAAAAGGAGCAATTTCGAGCAAGATTTTCTTCTTGATCCCCTTTGTCAGAATCGTAATGTACATATTACAGTATATTTGTAGTCGGAAATATGGTGAAATCATTAACAAAAATGTTATTATATTACGAATTTGTAATTATGATTTGATAAATATATCAACCTTTTACATTTTAAGTCACCAGCGCAGCACTATGCAATAAGCAGAAAAATCAAAATCTTTTAAATATTAGTTATTACATACCTTGAGTATTGTTATCAATAACTGATTAAAGACGTTAATAAATTTTTGAAACAGCCAGCTGAATACAAACTTTATCAAAATATTTATTTGGGGAAAATAATAACGCTAATAAAAAACCATAACGTGGGTTTGAAAGGGACTGCAAACAATTCAAAAGATATCAATTGGTTTTTTTTTAAAGCCAACTAGAGTACTACAGTGTTATAAATAATTTCGTCATAAATTTGGTTAAAAATACCGCAAACGAAAATATCGTTTCTGTGCGGCGAGAGTCTGCCAACCGTTATTAAGTAAACAACTACGATTCCTATGTAGCGCTCACTGAACACGGACATCAAAGCTGCCGCGATTGAGTGGTTCTTCTTATCGTATAGTTAATGTTCGGTGCTATCGTACAGTGTATAACACTCTCTTTCATCGATATCTAAGAGTGTCGCAATTTACTTCCACGTAATTTACCGACGAGGCCTAAAATATTCATAAAAACTCTAAACTAAAAGAAAGAGTTGTGGATTCCTAAGAATGTAGTAACTAAACAGATATAGAAACATGCAGTATTTAGACTGTATAAATGTCGAGTTACAGTACTAAAAATACTGTAACTATTCAGGCTTTAGATAAAGTGTAGCGCTATGTCACTTTATGCAACTTTAATTCTTCATTCTTCTTCTGGAAAAGTATTCTTGACATTCACTGTGGATGTTTTAGGATTAGAATTTAGTAACGACTAGTAATAATAATTCCCTTTCGTATTTTTTAAGAGCACACCATACATAGTTCATATGAAAAGGTAACCATAGAATATGAAAAGTAACTATTATGAGAAGCAACTATTGTGCCATTAGCTGAGTTTTTAAATTGTATGACGTATCCTTTATCTCTAATAATGCGTACCTCTGTACTGCACTGTTAAATTCGATTTTACAATTAACTTATGTTCCTACCTGCATATTCAACGTAATAGCGTTTGGTTGACATTTGGAGCATATTCCCTTAGGCCATGGTGGATGATCTTTGCAACCAGTTTTAATACTACAAGATATATCTTCAAGAGCTAAAAATTTTCCACGATCCACTCCAGACATCATTTTACGCAAATAGGAATGAAAAGATAAATGTTTGATGTTCTGTTCCTTTAAGTAGGCTTCATCGAATGGTTCTAATGATGAACAATGAACACATTTTGAGTTGGCATTATGACGACACCTACGAAAAAATTGCTTTGTAATTAGTTGGTAAAAAGGTTCAAATTATAAGTAATAGAATGCATCCGTACGAGTCATATAACTATTTTTTATATTTCAGCAATATGAGCCTTTTTTTGGTTCGTACCCACACAGCAACAACTACAGTTTAAATCAATAAAAACACTAACAGTATTATTTAATGACTGCTTCGTTTGAATTTAATACAACATGATAGTCCCTTTCATATGGTAAAAAAGGATATTGGCATATTTTGGAGCTATCTCTTCTGAAATTAAAGTTAAATCAGCACCTTCTGGACACGAAGATAAACATATCATTCCGTTCAAATCAATTTATATTCCAGCAATCTGAAGGGAACCCTTATTTTCTTGAAACATAGAATTATTCAATTTGAAAAATGAAAGTTGCACTTTTTCCAAAATGTGGAGATATATAAAAATATCAATATAATGCGCCATTGTCGGAAAATAGATCACAAATTTACTTTTTTTTCACTGCAATCTGTTCGTAATAACCTTTTTCGCTGTACATATTTTTTTGACAAAAATATTTATCTTCCGGTAAATACAACTACAAATCCAATTAGAAAGTGCAATCCGTTTTGTTCTAAGTTAAATTGTTTGGGTTCTACAGGTATTCAAAGTGATGGAAAGGACGTTTTTTACATGTTAATATCTCGCAAACAAATGAATTTAGAAGTATGATGTGTATTATCAAAAATATGTATAGCATTTGAGGCACAATTAAAAATTTCAGTAATTGTGAGTTGTGCGAGTTTAATATTGTGTAGGTACCGGCTGCTATAATCAAGAAATGGGGCCGGGCCGGCTACATATCGGAAACGGTTTAACATTGTAACAGTCCGATTTTGCCAGTGTTAAATATTCTGAATTTCATTTATACGCCGCATATAGGAAAAAAAAGATGCTGTATTTTGCACTCATCGGTTTATTAATTGTAAATTTATTGATTCAATTGCTAACAATTCGCTTGAAATTGCCGCCTTTCTTAATGTAAATTAACTCTATTCTAAGGAATAACGATAACGATATATTTGTATTGGCATTTATAACACGTTGTGACTATATTTATTCTAGTTGATAAGCGAAGCACATTGTTATTAGGATAGCTTGGCTTGATTTATATTACATTACTGTAGAACGGCCAGCGAACCGATTTATATTTTTAAGAATTCTGTTAATAAAATCCGCCTGTACGCTGCATTAAACTCGTCGATTCATATTTTATTGTTGGTTTGAATATTTCATAACTTTTTGGGAACCCCTTGGTTGCCGGATTCCAATCACCAGCCGATCATTTCTGAGATCGTTTTGAGACCTCTGCTTTTAAATATATTTATCTCTTCACACGGCAGGCTGCAGTTTTTGTAATGTTCGGTTGTTCGTTACGAATACTAGGAATGGGCTATCCTCCCGTGATTGTCGCTCTCGATTTAGATTTTTAAAGGTTTATCGTTTCCGTACCAGCATTTCCTAGCATTTCTTGAAAAATGTAATTTTAGCTCATTAATTGTGGCTTCCGCCGTCGTTTACCATCATAATAAACGAGAACTAAGTCGTTTATTATCTTAGAATTATTCCTTGTATCGAAATCACTTGGCATGTTTCAGCCCATTACAACTTCTTGATCCGACGTAGTTTTTTTAATCTCGTAGATGGAGAAAGGCAAATTGACGGAAACCAATCGAGAGTTCTTCTAAGATTACCTTTCAAGGCGGAAGAAGGTTTGCTAGTGCAGTCATATAGAGACTCCACATTTACTATTGTGTTTAATACGACCCTTTTCTTTGGGAATATATTGTGGTATCTCTTGGTGTGTTGACACGACCGATTTTTCGGGATCTAAATACTGTACTAGGTAAGCATTTTCTCTGGAATTATTTTTTCCCCTATTACCTGTGAAGCACGCAGATGACGCCTTGACGCAAATGGTTTTTTTGCCTTATTTCTAGAGGCTTTCCACGTTCGTCATATAAGACCGAGACCGTCGAATCTCCCATAGCCCTCACACACTAACGAGGTAATTATTGCTACAGTTGTTTCGCCTAAATTAATGATTTAATTGCTTTATCTGTGTTAACCTTTTTGTGCATAGTCCGCCATTTGCTTTGCGTCCCATATGTTATATTATCTACTCATAGAGTAAGAAATTAGGATATCTTTTTTTAGAACCGAAAATATTAGGAAAATAGATTAAAATTGGCGCTGTGACGTAAATCACGAGTGTTAAACGCATCTATTTCCGGCAGCTCATTATTTATCCCTTTGAATACTATTTTCCTATCACATAAATACTTTTAGTACCATAATTAACGTATTTGCTTATGGTTAGAGGCATTTCACCTCCATACTCCATATCATAAAAATATCTACAGGGATTTAATACTAAGCTTATTTAATAACGGGTTATATGTTAAAAATTAAGTATGTTTTGAAAAAAAATTATGGGAAGGGCATTTCGTCATAGGAAGAATTTTTACTTGTATTAGTGGTAACTACCCCAGCAATTTTTGTATTTACTTGGTTAAGTAACAATTTGCCAGGATGCTCTTAATACCTTTACAAACAAGTATTTTTGACCATAGACGGTTGATAGATTTATCGAAACATCAGGATTATTAGGGACGTTTTTATAACTCAATACTCGTCAGTTTGCTTGGTAAAACAGCGAACTTGCTAGTGATTTTTTCCAAGAATTTTTAAACTTCACCAAAAATGTTAAAAGCTTGAGCTTATAACTCTAAACTTCTTAACGCAGATCCTCAATAACGATTAACACCCAAAAAGAAATATCGTGAACGTGACTGGTGAGTTTTATTGCCATAGCGATTTAACACGTGGCGAATTGGGAAAAAGTTCTATGCCGCTTACTAGCATTTTTAAATTTTTTTTTTTAACTTATTTAATTTGGGTATACATTTTTTAGGTATTATTATGGTCTATGTTGGGGTTTGGAACCTTTGGAAGTGTACTATGCAAATCGATTTATGGCATACATGCAATCAATTCGGTCTGCGA
Organism: Pissodes strobi; assembly: GCA_016904865.1. NCBI lineage: Eukaryota > Metazoa > Arthropoda > Insecta > Coleoptera > Curculionidae > Pissodes > Pissodes strobi. The sequence continues at coordinate 129,635 of MU184235.1, forward strand.
AGAAATTTTTGCCATGTATCTCTGGACACCGCTGATCAACATGTTCATGCAAGAGACTCATGCATTAAGAGAGATAATGCAGACGTAAAAAAATTGGTTAACTGGTTTACTTCTTATAGTCCTTGTCCAACAACAAATCAACTTAGATCGCTAGCTACAGGTGTCGTCAGTACTGATAAAATAAACCGTTACGATGCATACAAAATTGGCCTTCAGTCAGTGCAAAATATTGTTGGGCTCAAATTTAGTGAAATAAAATGTAAACGTGCAACCAGGGTCGCTACACTTCTATTGATCCAAAGCTCTATTAAAGTTCGTGACGTAAATGTTGCTGTAGATCCTTTGCTGCTGTTTCAAAGAAACAGTTTATACAAGAAATTTTACGAAAACCTGAGAGAATATATGCAGTACGAGTTAAAGCCTTATTCTACAGCACTCTTAGATGATGCAGGCTTGCGGAAAATTGCAAAAGCAATGCTCTATTAATGCTTGGAGCCTCGGTCTTGATGAAATATTTGCTGATAACGTTGCTTATATCATTGATGGTCGATTCTTGCTGCACTGTGTAATATGGCAAAAAGATTATATTTTTCATTGTATTACCAAAAGATGTTGATTATTTACAAAAATATTTCGGCTCTAACATAACGGTTGTCCTTGATGGATACAGTGAGAATAGCAAGAATGTAACAGCAATGGCAAAACTTCGATGAACTGCGTTAATTTGTGGATCGCGCGAGGTCATTTGACAATGCAAGTGACACTTAGCCAAGAAAAATTCCTACACAATCGCTCAAATAAAACTAGATTAATATCAATGCTAATGTACAAACTACAATCTATCAGCATAGTTGTGAAACACACTAAGGACGACGGCGGAGGTGGCACTTGAGACATCACAGTACAACATCATATTATCAACGGAAAAGATGTAGATCTATTAGCCTTTCTAATAGGACGTGCTCCTTCAAACCAGAATATTTTCATAAAGGGAAAGATAAATAAAATCAAAAACATGCTCTTCTTATAGTCTAAATAAATTTTCAAATTGTGCAAGCTTCTGTTGTTATTACATGCTATTACTCGCTGTGGCACAACCTCTGCATTCTTTAACAAAGGAAAAATAGTTTTTAAAATGTTCGAGAGGCGTAGTTGCATCAATTTGCGGAAGTTTTTAAGCAGGAAAATTGAGTAGTAGAGACGATTTTGGAAAATGGAATCAGCGTCCTTCTGACAATATCTGGAGCTACTAAATCATAATCATCGATTGAAAACGGCCACAGCCGCATTGAAAACTGCCGCAGCCGCACGCCAACATCCAAGCCGAGTATATCAAGTACAGAATTGGCTTGGTAATCATTTAAATCCTGAACAATAGGGATGGACGATAAATAATAAGGTTTTGGAACCCATTAAGACTTTATTGCCATCTGCACCCAGATGTACTTTTCACTATCATTTTTTGCAACTGCGCTAATAGTTGCAACACAGTTTTCGGATATGCAAATGTCGATAGCGCTACCGAAGAAAATATTCAGGAAGAATAATATAATGAGTTTGGTCCCTTTGACCCCTTGGCACAAAATATAACAGAAGGAAAATAAAATGTTGGAGAAGAAAGTAACCATGAGACAAAAGATAAGAAACAGGTATTTGAGGAGAAAGACGACGAGGTTTTCAGGAGGGGGAGGGGCAAAGGACGACAACTTGGGGAAGAGGACAGAGGAAGAAAACTTGGAGAGGACGAAGACGTGGATGAGGGGACAACGAACGAGAATGAGAATAAGCTGTATATCACTAAAACAAGCAAAATCATGGATTAGGCCTGCTGGGGAAATCATGTAAAAAAGACGCGTTGCAGCCCACTTCTGAGATGGTATGGAAACGCATGTACCGCTACTCTGTGTTTTTCCTGATGTAGAGTGTGAAAAGCGATCCGTTTACGTAAAATATGCACATAACATTTTTTGAAGAGCCTTTTTTAATCTTAATTTTCTATAATAACCAAAAAAATCATAGGACATACAGGAAGCAAAGTATTTGCGAAAAACAGCTTTCTGTGACCTTTGAGTTTGAGTAACTTGAAACGCAATATCAGTGGGGACTTTTGGCACATTATTAATAATAAAAAAGTAAAGGTGTATGCAAAATTTACGCTCACTTGGATCTTTTGAGCAGATGAATCCTTATTTGACTGAAGTCTAGTGTGTTGACCAGGACAAATAATCTAGACATGGTCGCACTAAGCCTCACTTCACTTAAGCACATTTCCATTTGTAAAGTCAACAATGCTCTTTGTCAAAAAAGCCAGCAATTGCAACGCACCGGTAAGCTTGGCAATATAATGACCAAAGTTCATAGCAGTGCCAAAAGTGATTCCCAATTTCTGAACATTAACGTTTTGGCGAAAAACATTTCAAAAGAAATAGTTATAAGAACGATTTTTTTACGGTAAAAAGGACATTGGGGCGTTAACTGACTTTCTATTCCTACAAATAATTGAAAGTTACTATGAGCGGAACATTCACAAATATCGTTCATGGATACAATTGAACAAAATGGACCCAAGATGAGAACATTGAGGAATATCAGATGGATTTTGCCATTCGTGTCGCTGAAAATTTGCGGTCTTCAGAACTTTTTAGACAAATGAGAAGCTTTCTCATCAAGCCCAATTACTTTCACTTTATGAGTCGGTAAATAATCATTAATCACTCTGCTAATAACCTTACTTACAGTTTGTCATCCCTTTTCCTTTCAATTCTTCCATCAAGTTTACTTAAAATTTGATCAACCTCATCCTCCTTGATGCTGGATTTGGCAGTTGCAAATACTTTGTTTGACACAGAGAGAGCAGTGCTATTTTTTGAACCATTGCTAGTGGAAGGACCAGCTTCAGACATTGGTTCCCCAGCAGGAGTATTGGTCTAATGAATAAACGGAATAAAACATTACGTTAGATAATAATACAAATAGCACATTAATTTATATGAGAATATTGTATTATTAGATAAATAATATTTATTTAAGTATAATGCTTTTAAAGCATACTAATAATTAAATTGGGTCGTCGTAATCCGAAAATGACATTGCCATACACTCGCGAATTATATTCCTGATCTATCGTTCTTTTTTATGCAAATTATTAATCATATTTAACTTTTCATTAAAACGCATATAGACTACAACTTCAAAATATAACAAAATTATTAGCTTTTTCATTAAAAAGGACATTATGTCTTTTTACAAATGGGCAGTTTGCAGATGCATTAATTATTGTTCCTTCACTCAGCTATTCAATTATAGTCGAGACGTGATAATCCTACAATGGCTTTTTTCTTCAAACGTCAGTAAATCCGTCATTACTCGACTGTGTAGGCGGCCGTGAAGTTTCGTTTTTCCTCCGCCGGAGCTTTAATTTTCACTTTTCCGCCGGCGGAGGAAAAAGTGTTGTCATAGCAACATAGATACAATACAAACAGACAACAAAATAAGCGTCAACAACTCAAGATTTATTAAACTACAATTTGTATTTATCACTCAATTTGTGACTGCATTTCTAAAAATCACTAATTTAGGAACAAATTGGTTATTATTTAATCGAACTTACTCAATAACTGCTTATCAATACGGAATTAAAACGCAGTCGGAGACACAATTTTTAATTAATAATTATTGTTGACAGTGTTCACTGACAGCTTTATGTTACATTATATTCACCGACACCGGTTTAAGCAAGGCCACCTACGACCGTGGTCTAAGCCGCCTTGCGAACCGATTTATCTTTAATAATAATTATATATTATTACTATTAAAAGGAGATGTTTTTGCATTAATTTGTCGACATTTGAAGAAAAAACAGCATATTTTATTTGGAGGAAAAGTTACTTTTCATGGCTTGCTCTCTATTACCAGCCTCACTCCGTTCGGCTGTTAAACACGAGCGCGCCATGAAAAGTATCACTTTCCCTCCATATAAAATAATATACTATTAAAGCCGCTGTCCGATTAACAAGTTTGTCGAATTATGTTTCCTCTTATCCCATTTATCTGCTTTTTTGAAAATAACGGTAATAATAATTACTATAAACAAAGTTTGGGCGTAGTCTCCACAAATTTTTCAAGTGGACTCCATACCCCCACAAATTGGTCCAAAGGGCGCCACGACCATTTTGTTTTTATAACGACTTTTGGGTGAAAATTGAGCGTGGGGCCATAAAAAGTTTCCGTCTCTGGCGGGCATCTCTGTTGTCTTCTTCTCTGTGGTTTAGATATAATGTTTTGTTAGCGATCATCGAGACAAAATACTAGCCTAGCCTAGGTGAATACTAGCTCGCTACGGGGCGCAACCAACAAAAGCTAACCCAAGGCATGCCCAAAATCAAGAAATGAGGCTTAAACGCTGCTAGCTAAACTAACTCAATTCATACACAATAAATCAACAAATAAATAAAAGAAGCAATATTGCCGAATATGACAGCACAGAATAGCACAATTTGCTCGAACACATGGGCATACACATATTATGGACCGACAAGGATCAAAAGATACTCCACCATTAAAAGTAGTATCTACTTTATATGATTATATTAATAAAATAATAAGTTGATAATCCAGATTTTTTTCACAAATGATTATAAAATAACTTCCTTTTTTGATATATATTAATTTTATATAGAACTATTTACGGCACTAAAGTGCTCTCCTGCCCTTTTTTTCCGCTAGAAAATTTATGCAATCTGAGCTCTAAGTCACTACTTCACCACTTCACATTGTTCACGAAATCAGCAGTACTCCCTCCTGCCGCACACGCCGACAACGTCGCTTAGCCGGCACTTGCCTAGAAAAAACTGGCCGCCATGTTGATGAAAACAGACTATCCAATCATTTGAACCCAAATATTACATTCCATGAGAAACAAAATAAACTCATATTCGTACTCTGCGAACATTATTTTAGAAAAGTAAGTATGTACCTATTTTAGCTATTTCTTGTTTACACATACATTTACATGTTTAAAGTGTCGTGAGAATAGAATCCGATGTTTCCTTGACAAAATTATTAATTGCAAAACGTTATGGAATATTAATTGACGCTTCAAATTTTAGTTTGGGTTATTATTATTTAATATAATAAGACGAACCTATTTGAAGTTGATTTACGAAAAAAATACAGAATATAAATTTTGCTTCATAATATTAATATTTCAATCCATAGAGAAAGTTACCTTTTATTGCTTTCTCCATGTTTCAATCTGGACCTATTTTTTTCGACGCGTAGCAAACAATCGAAGGGCTCATTTTCTATTGGTCGTATTCGCGAAGGTATAGAGTGGCTCTTCGCTCTCACTGGTCTGCCGGATAGCGTGACAGACATTCCGCCGCCCGTTTGTCAACATTTTCGCTTCTTTTCGTTTGTTTGTGTATTGCCAATTGCCTTTATTATGAAAATTAATTCAGGAGGATGGTTTCGCCCAGTTGTTGAAGTTATTTTTTGTTGGTTGCGCCCCCAAAGCAAGCGGAGGGCCAGGCTTGAAGTGTTCAAATATTTGAAGACAAAACGTAACGAGTGATCCTGTACCCTCGATACAAATATGTTTCAAGTTAAGAAAAAAACACAAAAAATACAGTTTTCACCATTTTTTCTATTAGAAATCTAATATAAAACACCTAATTTATTGTTATATTTTAGAAAAATTGTTATTTTTGATAGCGCAATTGTTAGCTGGACCAGAAAACAACAAATATTTTTAACAAAAATATAAAATATGTGTGCTAATAATAAATACCAAAAAGAAATTGCCAAGTGGAATATATGACTATTTTGGTGATCACTTTTTTGAAGAATCGCGCATCGATGGCCACTGCCATGAATTAATAACACTCGTCTTGAGACAATACTTCAAGATAAGAATTCATCATGAGTTAACCCAAAGAACTCAGAGAATACGTAATAAGAATACCAAGTTAATTTTATTTCGTAATTAATGAAATTTGTCTTTTCCTTTGCTTCTTTATATAATTAGTATTATTCCCAAGTAGGCCGGCACGGCGGCTACCGACACCCTATAATTAATTGTAATCAATCCTCTAATTAATTATCAATTAAACGTAAATTGGTCTCTTCCCAAAGTGTAACTTAAAATTTATTTATTTTAGTTATGAGCATATCAATATTAATCAATTATTCCTTTATGTCTAGTCATTTTCATTTTTGTAATGGCTTAGTATTTTCTGCCTGTCAGCAGGCTTATTTCAATGTTACCTGACTTAAAACTGGTGTCCCCTAAAATGTTACGCCTATGATACACCGCCGGGAGAAACATGGAGCAGGCGCGTCGTTGTGGCCATACATGAATGACAAAGGTTGACGCGCTTCGGCCGCCATCTTCATTATTTTATCTCCTCTTGGGGTGTAGAGCTAGTTCGCCTACTTGTGGTGCACCCTGGATAACGCTAAATGAACTAGCTCATGCTGGCAGTCAGACAATCCTAGGATCTCTTGACCACAAGACACATTCTCACTCTTACGAAAATGGATATGAGAACACATAAGCCAAATGGTTCTTCTCAGAACCCGATGACTAGAAAGCTCGGACCTTCTGTCAGAATTTGCCAGATAAATATAGAGAACATAAGCTATGCTAAAAGCCAGTACTTATCTAAAATCTTAAAGAATGACAACATTGACCTGGTTGCCATACAGGAAACACACTGTGAAAGTACAGAACAACTTCAGAAAAGGGGTAAAATTTCGGGCTATGAGCTGCTGGGAGCAACGTACCACCGCACGTACGGCGTCGCTACATATGTTAAAGAGGATATTGAGAATGCCTCCCTCATCTCCACTTCCACTGATGACGACATTCACATGACCAAACTAAAATCGGAGGCATCACCATTATTAACACATATAAACCGCCTGCTGTTCCATGGCCGGCCCAAGTTGTTGAAACGCACCCCCACCCAGGGTATACGTTGGAGACTACAATAGCCACCACGAGCAGTGGAAATACAGACAAAACGATGCAAACGGGGAAGCATTAGCAAAGTGGACCGAAGATGAACAACTGCATCTCATCTTCGATGCTAAGGATCGATTCATATTCAGATCGGCAGCCTGGAGACAGGAGTACAATCCTGACTTATGTTTCGTCTCTACTGACAGGAAGGGCCAGGCTCTGGCAACCACAAGGAGAGTAGTTCTTGATTTCCCACAGAGCCAACGTCGTCCAGCTGTCATAGAAGTGGGAACCCAAATCCCCATAATCACTTCACTACCCCGACCACGATGGAATTTCCACCAGCGTAAACTACGGAAGATTAATTGGCGCATTAATAAGCACCGCTAAAAAGACATACACAGGGGGTACCGCAAAGGATATGTTCCTGGATGGTCCCAAAACAGTGAGGCTCTATATCAAAACTTCCTGGAAACCGGTGACCAGGAAGTAGCGGATGAACTAATCCACAGCCTGAATGCTGCACGCCAACAAAATTGGACTGAAACTGTCGAAAGCCTCAACTTTCAAACATCGAGCAGGCAGGCATGGTCACTGATGAGGAAGCTGGGAGGCGGAGCATCAAAGGATCGACAAACAATAGGCGTAAGCCCAAATAAAGTAACCTCACACATAGTAGCAACATCCAGAGCACCGAAGGACAGAGCACACACCATAGATAAAAAGAGAACTGAAAGCCCTAAAAGCCGAAGCCACGGAAACGGAGCACTCTCGCCCCTTTTCCACCGAGGAAGTTTCAAAGGCCCTAGACGATGTCACGGCGGGAAAGGCCCCAGGATTCGACAACATCCACCCCGAGTTCCTAATCAATTGTGGTAATTACACCAAATGCTGGTTGGCCAAGTTCTTCACGGACATTATGCATTCTGACAACGTCCCACCAGAATTCAAACGCTCTAAGGTAATAGCCTTACTGAAACCAGGTAAACCTGCCGACAGTCCAAAAAGCTACAGGCCAGTCGCTCTACTGTCCGTATCCTATAAACTACTGGAGAGACTTGTCCACAATAGAATCAGGTCAGAGATCCTGGAGGCAATACCAGCTGAGCAGGCGATGCTGTGCAGACAACCACAGACCTGTCACTTACCACCTATATCGAAACGGGATTCCAACGAAAACTTAAAACCTCAGCTGCATTAATAGACCTCTCAGCAGCCTATGACACTGTATGGAAGGAGGGAATGCTCTGTAAGCTTCTCAGAAAAATTCCCTGCAAGCAAATAACCCAACTGATGTCGAACATGCTTGGTGATCGGACGTTTCAGGATATAATGAGCACCGACATCAGCTCACCAAAGAAACTTAACAACGGCTTGCCACAGGGATCAGTGCTCGCTCCGCTCCTCTTCAGTTTATATATAGCGGATATGCCGGAAACAAGGTCAAATAAGTTCGCCGACGACTGGGTGCTTGCAACAAGATGTAACTCAATCAAACTATCTGAGGAAATCCTAACAGCAGACCTGGAGACAATGGGTAAATGCTTCCGCAAATGGAGACTCCAGCCAAATGCCTCCAAAACAGAGGTTAGCTGCTTCCACCTCAACAACAAACTAGCCAGAGAAGAGCTTAACATACGATTTGATGGTACCAAACTAACCCATAACAAATCACCGAAATACCTGGGAGTGACTCTTGATAAATCACTATGATTTAAAGAACACCTAACTAAAACCGCCGAGAAACTGAAAACCAGGAACGACATAATCCAGAAGCTATGTGGTACCACCTGGGGAGCATCGGGTTCCACGCGGCGCTGCTCAGCTCTGTGACTTGTCTTCTCGACAGCTGAAAACTGTGCCCCAGTTTGGCTTAAAAGTCCGCACGTAAAGAAGGTGGACGCCCAACTGAATAATACCATGAGGATGATCGCTGGTGTCATTAAGTCGACCCCCACT
>MU184235.1:138564-182024 GCA_016904865.1 Pissodes strobi
TACAAAAAGATCATGGAAAATAGAAATCTGCCAATACATCAAGATATTGAGGACGCTAACCACAATCGTCTCCGCTTCAGAAATCCACCGACTAAAACGGCAAGTGCAGCAATGCAAGAGGAGTTCAACCTGACCAATGCATGGACTCAAGAATGGACCACTCAACAAGACAATAATATGCCCTGCATTACCCAAAAGCCCCCAAGGTTTGACCTACCACGCAGAACCTGGTCCACACTTAACAGAATTAGAACGCAACATGGCAGATGCGCATACCTCCTGCACAAATGGGGCAAACAACCATCACCATACTGCGACTGGGAGAATATCAAACGATTAAACACATCACGGAGGAATGTCCCACAAGATCCTACAACGGTAGACCTGAAGATTTTCTGCTGGCAACTGCCGGGTCGATAGATTATATTAACCGACTTGATATTTGTTTGTGAAATCCTAAAGTTTGTTTTATTAGCTTATATGTGTAAATTAGCTTTTAAGTTTACAGTGTCTGAATTGCCATACGATAAATAAAAATAAATATCCCCTCTTCACGTTAATATTTTTTAATGCTGGTATGCAAGGCATTTGGTAATTTATGAATGACCTGCTCTGTCTGTTGTTTTTTATGTCTTTGGATAAAACAAATTTTATCGACTTTAAAAACCCAAATGGTACAACTGACAGGCAGTAGTTATTCGTATAAATAATCAAACTATTAAACAGTTTGAAACCTTAAAATTCTTGGGGTTGAATTGGATAATAATCTAAGTTGGCTTGAGCATTGTGAGAGAACATGTAAGAAACCTTCTTCGGTAAACTACGTTGATATTGTTAACCATGACATTGATTTGAATATTTTCTATATTCACTTCATCTACAGAGTCTGCTTCTTCCGAGGCTTCTTCATTTACACTCTCATTATTTTGCAATCCTTATTTAAGAGTATTTATGTCTGTGGCAACTTTTTTGTAAAATAAATATATTGAGGGGTCTAATACCGTCCCTCCACATAACAGGAATCGATTTGTTTCTTCTAGTTGGACTTTCTGATTTGGTAAATTAATTACATTGGAATTCCACCATATTTTCGGAATCCATTTTACAATATTTGTTCATTTAACCTTTCATGAATAGTTTTCTTTAGTAATGGACAAAAGTCTGCCCTTCTTAGAGTGGGCCATTATTTTTATTTCCGAATGTTCTAAGATTTTCTCTCCAACCACCATTTAAGGTTCTGAGAACAGCTATATCCTTCGCCTGAATTAAATATGCTGCATTGGGAAATAAAGTTAGCAAGCTGTAACTGGTAATTCTGTTTTTACTTGTAGTAACTATGGATGAAATGCATTTGCTATCAATTCATAAAAAGTCTACCACAACACCCGCCCTGTTTCCGATTTGCCTATTGGAAAGCCAACTCTTGCACATTTTATTATTCAATGAGTAAAACACCTTCTTCGTTTTTATTAAGTAGGATTTTAAGCCCTTTCTTGGCGTTTTTCCTCGAACTTTATATAAAACAATTATTCTTGATACTTTCTGATTTTTTGCTGCTGTGGTTATAGGAAGCCCCCTATTGCAATCTTCCAATGCCGCAATAACGTCTTCTGGTGCATATTTCAGCAATTTGCGTTTTTGAGAAACCATCTCATGATTCAAAAGAAGAATTGTTGACACTCTGAAGCTCCAAATATTGGCAGGGGTGTCATCTATTGGATCTGCGGCCTTTACTTTTCCTAAACCAATATCGATAAATTCAGTGTAATAAAAAGAGACAGACTGTAATGTTAAAATATTTTGACACTAGTGTCAACATTTACTACCCCGATTTTGGTTTCAATAGTTGACAGCTCCCCTAAAAAGTTTTTGCAGATTATTAAAGGAATAAAATAATATTAATCATATATTACAATATATCTTATAATAATAGTAAATATATAGTATTCATAACTTATCAACCCTACCTTAGCTATAATAACTTTTTTATATATCCTCTTAAATACATTTACTAGAAATCTGTTTTATAGCTGTGGCAAGTTTGCAAAATAAATATAATGAGGTGTCTAATACCATTCCTCCACATAACACGAATTTCTTAAATTTGTCTATTTTCTCTTTCTCTATGTACTTTTCCAGAAAACGTTCCCCTTCATCTAATTTTTTTAATTTTCGAATTTCTTCTTCTGATTGCTCTTTTTTAATTTGGTAAATAAATGACATTGGAATTCCATGGCACCAATCCACGTTTTCGAAATCCATTTTGCAATATTTGTTCATTTAACCTTTCATCAATAGTTTTCTTTAGTAATGGACGAAAGTCTGTCCTTTTTACAGTGCCGCCGTTATTTTGATGATTGAATGGTACAGTTACAACCATCGGTTGAATCAAATGTGTTGCATTGAGAAATAAATCTACCAAGATTTTGCCATTTTCTTAACAGACAGCTAGTATGAAGAGTTAACGAAAAAACAGAAGTGCCATCTATTGGAGCTGCAACTGTTACATTTGCCAAACTCTTAAAATTTCAGTATAATAAAAAGAGATACACTATAATTTTAAAATGCGTTAATGCCCAAATACCCTCGCAAATACCCATAACTTGGCACTATTGTCAACATTCGGTTCTAATAGTTGACAACCCCCTAAAAAACATTTTTTTGTGGGTTGTTAAAAGGATAAAACAATTATAATTATAGGTACATTAGAATATATCTTATTATATGGTATTCATAAAATATCAGCCCTACCCTAGCTATAACAATTTTTTTTATATCCTCATAAATACTTTCAGTAGGAATCTGGTTCGAACAATTTCACCTGTTTGCTACTACTTGCCACAATTTTGAAAAAACTTGGAATGCCAAATCCATACATCAGATCTAGCAGTTAAAGCACATAAGATGGCGCCAATGATACTATGAGCTGTTTCAGTTAGGTTATAATAATTATAAATTCCTTTTTTTGGTCTTATTTTGCTAATGTATCAACTTTTGGCAACCATGCCACATTTTTCCTATCTTTTGACTTTTTTCCCATGAAGCTGGATGATTAATATTATTTGCTTTTGTAAATTCATAAACCAGTTTTTATGTAACTTGTATGGATAACCCAACAACCTTTAACTTGATATTGTTAAATATTCTTCAAACATTTTCTTGCTCTTTTGAGACTACTTTTTGTATATCGCAGTTATTAATATATCAAAAATTTCATCCACTGGACATATTTTTAAATGTGGGTGCAGTGTTTCTTTTAATTCCAAACATAGGTGCAGCTGTTCGAATTGGTATCACTGCAGTTTTCAGTGCCTTTGGAGCCACCTTTCTTATCTTATTGCTAGTCATGTGAAAATAACCTTTTCTTTAATAATTTACACAATTACAAAATATAATAACTAAATACCAGTTGCATTGTAGCTCTGGTCAAGAAAGGATACCTACAAGACAACTGGTCTTGTATCTATAGCCATCCAAGGGTACAAGATCACATGCAGGTCTAAGGTACAAGAAGAGATATTTAAAAAAATATACCTCTCAATCAACAAAATACATCATAATAATATTATACCATTATTTTGATCTATAAACATATTTATTTATTTATTTATTTATTGGATATCAAGACTTTACATAAAGTATTAACTACTTCAACAATGTGAATAAACATACAATCAAAAAATATTAAATTTAGTTTAAGATTTCAGGTAGCAAAGTACTCATTAAATGTATAAAATGAATTTTCATATAAATAACTACATTAATGTTTTTTGAAAACAGGAACTTCAGGAAATTCTACTTCGTGCTTTTTTACATAAATGGCCGCTTCCATTATAACAATACAAGAAACAGATAATATTTTATTACTTTTAAAAATTGGTCCACACGTTTCATAGTGTTGAGTGAAAATATTTTTCTAATAACTCTTTTTTGTAAAATAAATATTCTGTCCATATCGGGTGTTTAGCCCCAGCACAAGATCATATATTTAAGGTGACTGTAAACTAGTGCATAGTAGACACTGATAAGTTGTTTAGTTGAAACAATATTTTTTTAAAGTTGCAGTAGCAAAAAAGGCAGAGTTTAGTTTCCTTGCGACATAATCCACATGAACATGCCGTGTCAGCTGACTGTCAATGTGTAATCCCAAAAATCTTGCCTGGCTAGTTCTTACTATCTCAATATTATTCATTTTAAGTGTGAAATCGGGTATAACACGTCGCTTATGAAAAGCCATACATTATGTCTTTGTTTCATTGACCAATAATACAATATTTAGACACCAGTTTTTGAATTTTAAGAGAGTTTCATTTGTCTCTTGAATAAGGTTATCAAATATTGGCTTTGACGAAAGTATGCTGGTGTCATCAGCATAAAGCACTAGTGTGGAATTTGTATCCAGATCTACATAGTCTTCCACATCATTAATAAATAATAAAAATAATCATGGTGATAAAACACTTCCCTGAGGATCCCCATATTCTTGTATAGTATAGTTATAGCAATAAAACACAACAAGCAAACTATATTTTTAAAGTTGCATAATGATCTTTGAATAAAACCCAGCAACTTCAAAGCCTTATGGGTAATGTGCTCAATATGCATATTAAAAAGTAAACTCTTGTCAAACCTTACTTCTAGATCTTTTATAGTATGGACTCTCTCTAATTCTGTATCATCAATTTTATAATAATACATTATATTTATTCTTTTACAAAACTGCATTACCATACATTTACTAATATTAAGCTCCATTCCATTCACCTTACTCCACTTGTGCAAGCTCTTCTTTGTGTTTCTCCGGCATTCTCTCCACTTTTCTGATATAATATTACAATGCATAGCCGGTCTTCTAATAAATATTTAAATATTTAACATTGTCTGAACGACACTACCGCCAAAGGGTGAATAGGTATCTCAATTTTCTCGATTTGAATTTTGCAGCAAATAGACGTTTTTGAATTAAAAATATATTATTTTACATAAAAAATACGGCATTCCATTTAAAAAAATATCAAAATGACCCCTAACAGTTTTATTTGATGTTCAATTATTTTTCACCCCATATTTTCGGAATTCGTGGAAAAAATTACATAACAGTACTATTTCAGTTTTTTTTTTTATAAAAGTACAGGTACTTAAGAATCAAAAAGCGTACATGATATGTAATTGTAGAGAAATTCACTAAACATTTTTTGGGACCTCGAGGTCTAGCTTAATTCTCTAAATATTCCCTTAGCTACCAGACTTTAACAGCAAACTCTATGCCGTCTTTGTATCAAATAAAAAATGGTTATTACCAAGAATTATAAAATAAAAAAATGTGGCTTACATTAAACAGTACAGAGCCATTTAAGGGAGACAAGTATATCATGTCACCATGTCTAAGGCCCAAACTCCTAAGCGTCTTAGTTTTACTGCTTGCAATTTCATCCTTTTTATTCGTTTGTTTGAATAACGCAAAGGCAAAACTATTTAAATCAAATGCATCATGTATGGTCTCGAACAGCTGACATGTGGTTGAGGAAGGACTAATCTCTATTCTTTTCGTCCCCTCTGGACTCTGGATCCGTAGCAGCTGAAAATATAAAAAAATTTAACATCTATGTGATCTATGATCATTGATATTTTTGAAACTTTGAGGTTATGACAATGACAAGTAAGTTTATAATCAATTGATTTATATACATTTTGGCCAAAAAAGTCCTATTTAAATAACAAAATCTGAAAATTCTTACAAGCTGTTTATCTTTGGACATTTTACAAATTAGCCATAAATTTGAACTACAACTATCCACAAACTTTTTTCTGTCTGTCGTCTCCAGTGTTGCCAACCTTTAAGAGAAAAATTTCCCACAAACACTAGCGTCTAGTGAGGTCCAAAGTCACGGATAGTCCTGACCAATCAAAAGCAAGACGCAACGTGTAACGAAATTATCCATGTTTTTACGTTCTAACTCCTTCCACGCCTCGGTGGTGTAGTAGGTAGAGTGTTTGCCTGCCATTTCTGCGCTACGGCTTCGATTCCCGTCGGTCGCGGTAGATGTTTTGTTTACCTTTTTTTTAAGGTTATGTTTGTTTTTATTATTTTATTTTTTTCTTAATTTTGGGTTAGTTAGTTTTTAGTTATGGGCTTCGCGATTACGCATTTACCCAGAAACGACCCCTGTTCAGGCTTAGTTAGAGCTGGGGCGACCCATCCCAGATAAGTTACACCTTGGTGGACAGGGATACTATTTTTAGAAACCCCAGCATGTCGAGTATACACTCCTGGAGGCTCAATCTTATTCATGCACGGCTTGTTTTAAGGTTCGAACACCACCGGCTGGACGTCCCATCTTCCTCGGGGAAACTACCCGGTCCCTGAAAGTTCACCCTGAGTTCCCAAAACTAACATATATGTATATAAAGCTGGAACAAAATGGCCGATACCCGACACGTCTCGACTGAAGACAAATCGGAAGTTTGGGTTAGTTTTGGTTGTGATTGTGATTCTAGTGTCCCCTTTCGAGGCGCGGATCGCTTTGCTGCAAGGCAATGCGCCAGCACAGCCCTCTTCCAGCGCTTAGTTAGAGGCCAGCCCTCCTGCATAATTTACACGTTGTTCCAGTGTGAGGGGTAGGATACTCCAGTAAGACGGGCCTGTGCCCCTAGTGATTCCCAACTTTTGCAAATATAAGCTAATGCACTGCACGACTGAGTTCTTATGCAAGGAGACCTCGCGCACTGCTGGTATAACCACTTTCTGTCAGAGACTCCAAATCCCCGCATGAAATACCTCCGACCGCCCTCCGGCCACGCTACCGCGCACAGAAGTAAACCTGGAGCCCTAGTAGGAAAAAAAGCTTCCACTTCTTGTGCCGAATTCTGTAATCCGTTTCCAACGTGTTCGTCCTTCGACGGCAGGACCGGAAGTGTTAGTTTTGGTTATTTCTAGTTGATTGAGCCCCCACGTAGCGAGCGGAGGGCCATGCGCGAAGTTAACAGTGCCCGAGAAAAACCCACACCAGATGCGAAACCTCCCGCCTAACGCATGCAACAAGAATTCGTTTAAAGCTCCGCCTCCTTGGGATGGCCAGCCATCCGAAGAAATAGTCAGGGCAAGCTCTAGTGTGATTTTAAACGCGAGCCACGCGAATCTTGTGGTTTAGTCCGTTACGTAAAATAATTAATCTTTATTTTTCTTTTGTTAAAAATGCCTGGTTATAAGTGCCTTTATTTGAATTGTTCTACTAGAAGCGGTGGCGAAAAATAATTATTTAAATTACCCCGCGATCCTGAAAGGTATGTATAAATATTGTTTAATGCACACTCCCGCGCACTTATTTCCAAAATTATTGCATATTCTAAAATCGAATAAGCACGAAATTCAATTAAATCTTGAAAACTGGCAGATACAATGTTATAGTTAAATCTTTTTTAAATCCAACTAATGTTATACAGTGTCCGCCAGAATATTGGCCACATATGGGAAATTTTTTTATTATTATGATATAGGAACTTTTGTTTTAACCAATCAATTCTACATGTCTGACAATCTAAAACTGCATTTTAACATTGAATATGTTTCTGTTTTCCTAGTATAAGGCCTCAAATCGTGAAAAAGTGCATGCTTCATGACGTCATACGCGTGAGAGATCATGTTAGTTTGTTTATTTAAACCTAAACTTGATTAAAACGTATCTGAGTCGGTTCTAATGACTAAAATAAATTGGAAGTAACTGAAACTAACCGAAAGTTAATTGAACGACTTACTAACCAAAAGCACCAAAACGGGCAAGAACGTATCGGAAATAGGTTACAAAAATTAAAGTAAAACTAATCAAAACGAACCGAATTTTGGCGACTAACTAAAACTAACCGAAAACATTAAATTTGATTATAACGTAACGGAACCAGTTCAAATAACTAAACTAAATTGGAACTTACTGACACTAACCGAAAGTTGACTGGACCACTAACCAAAACTAACCATAAGCGCCAAAACGGGCTGAAACCTATCGGAACAGGTTACAAAAATTAAAATTAAAATTAACTAAAACGAACCGAATTTTGGCGAACGAAAACAAACCACAAACATTCAATTTGATTACAACGTATCGGAACCTGTTCAAGTGACTTAAATAATTTGGAACTAACTGAAAGTAACCGAAAGTTGATTGAATGACTAACCAAAACTAACCAAAGGTAACTAAAAGCACCTAAACGGGCTAAAACTTATCAGAACAGATTAAAAATGTTAAACTAACACAAATTAACCAAATTTTGGCGACTAACTAAAACTAACCTAAAACATTAAAATTGTAAAGGAACCGGTTCAAATGACTACAATATATTAAAACTAATTCATCTTTACCGAAAGTGGATTGAACGATTGACTAGCCAGAAGTAACCAAAAGCACAAAAACGGGCTACAAGGCATCGAAATAGATTAAAAATATTGAGGTAAATTAAAACTAACCCATATTAACCGAATTTTGGTGACTAACCAAAACTAACCAAAAACATTAAAAATGCTTATAACGTCTCGGAACCGGTTCAAATGACTAAAATAAATTGGAACTAATTGAATTTTACCTAAAGTTGATTGAACGACCAACCAAAAGTAACCAAGAGTAACTAAAAGCATCAAATAGGGCTAAAACGTATCCAAATAGATTAAAAATATTAAAGTAAGTTAAAACTAACCCCAATTAACCGAATTTTGGTAACTAACCAAAACTAACCAAAAACTTTAAAAATGCTTATAACGTCTCGGAACCGGTTCAGATGACTAAAATAAATTGGAACTAACTGAATTTTACCTACAGTTGATTGAACGACTAACCAATAGTAACTAAAAGCATCAAATCTGGCTAAAACGTATCGAAATAGATTAAAAATATTGAAGTATGTTAAAACTAACCCAAATTAACCGAATTTTGGTGCTTAAACAAAAATAACCAAAAACACTAGCATTGTTTATAACGTATCGGAACTAGTTAAAATGATTAAAATAAATTAAAACTAACTGAAATGAACTGGCAGTTGATTGAACGACAAACCAAGACTCACCAAAAGCACCAGACTTAGCTTTTTTCGCTTGCTAAACATATCGGAACATATTAAAAATATTAAGGTAAGTTTAAACTAACTTTAATTAACCGAATTTTGGCGTCTAACTAAAATTAACCAAAACATTAAAATTGGTTATAACGTATCGGATCCGGTTCAAATGATTGAAATAAATTAAAGCTAACTAAAACTAACCGAAAGCTGATTGAATGACCAACCAAGACTAATCAATCAAAAGTAACCATAAACACCAAAAAGGTCTAAAACGTATCGGAACTGATTAAAGGTATTAAAATAAGTAACAAACCCAAATTAACCGATTTTGACAGAATTTGTTTGAAATATAGATTATTCAAAAATTCTACTTTGTATCAAAATTGCAGATTTAAAAAATCAAAATTATGGCTCACTATGATTTTTTTAGTAGTAACATAGTTTTCAAAGTTTCTGGAATAAATAAATAGTTTCTGAGATATGGCCGGTGACCACCCTTACTGAAACATCCTGTATAATATTAAATGTAGCTATATACGTAATGAAAATAATCTTTTTTATTCTAAAAGTGTTTTTTTATGTGAATTATGTTTCATAAAAAACAAAATCATATGAACCCTAGTCTGAACCAGCAAAATTTTTACTTTAGCTGCTTTCTTATGACAACGGGTGCAAAAAACGTTGCTAGCACCCGGGCGATCTTAGGTCTAGGCGCGGCCCTTAAAATAGGTTGGCAAAATTGCTTACGAAAGTGTCAAAATATATATACATTTTGACACTGACACAGAAATGTCCTTGTCCTTAACCTTGCGGCCAATTTAAACGCCCCCACTCTCTACTCTCTCAAGTAAATCCAAAAAATCTTTAAACAAATTCAAACCGCAATCCACAGTCCTTCGCAAAAATCAAACCGGAACGACTTTGAAAATGATGAATAAAAACGCAAAAATGTGATTTGTGTTGTAATTCAAATAGTTTTTAAAAGCAGAGTTTATAAAAGTAAAAATACAAACACGAGTGATTATAATATATTTAATTAAAGAAATGCATTTTAACATTATTAATATTAAACACTATCATAATTAAAAAAAAGTGCGGATATTAAGACCTAAAAAAATTTCCCACCACATATAGATAGGAAAATCTATTAATATATAATTAGCAATAACGTTGCTGTAATATTTTGAACCCGCTCTGATTCGCTATAGCCCGTTTTGCTGCTTTTGGTTACTTTTATATAGTTTTAGTTAGTCATTTAATCAACTTTCGGTTAGTTTCAGTTAGCATCAATTTATTTAAGTCATTTAAACCAACTCCGATACGTTATAATCAAATTTAATATCTTTGGTTACTTTTGGGTGGCCAAAATTTGGCTCGTGCTGGTTAGTTTAAACGTACTTTAATTTTTGTAACCGATTCCGACACGTTTTAGCCGGGTTTGGTGCTTTTGGTTATATTTGATTAGTTTTGGTTAGTCATTCAATCAATTTTCGGTTGATTTCAGTTAGTTTTTATTTATTTTAGTCATTTGAACCAGTTCCGATACGTTATAATCAATTTTAATGTTTTTGATTAGTTTAGGTTAGTCGCCAATATTCGGTTAATTTGGGTTAGTTTTAACTTACTTTAATATTTTGAATCTGTTCTGATACATTTTAGCCCGTTTTGGTGCTTTTATTTGCTTTTGGTTAGTTTTGGATAGTTATTCAATCACTTTCGGTTACTTTTAGCTAGTTCCAATTTATTTTAGTCGTTTGAATCGGTTCCGATATGTTATAATCAAATTTAATGTTTTTGGTTAGTTTTGGTTAGTCCTTAAAATTTGGCTCATTTTGGTTAGTTTTAACTTATATTAATGTTTGTAACCTGTTCCGATACGTTTTAGACCGTTTTGGGGCTTTTAGTTGGCTAGTTTTGGTTAGTTGTTCAATCAACTTTCGGTTAGTTTCAGTTAGTTTCAATTTATTTTAGTCATTTGAACCGATTCCGATACCTTACGATCAAATTTAAGTTTAAATAAACAAACTAACACGATCTCTCACGCGTATGTGCATTGTAGCATGCATTTTTTCACGACTTGAGGCCCTATATAGGATAACAGAAAATTTTCAATGTTAAAACCTTAAATTGGCATGCATTAAAGCGTATTAGGGGAATTTCTGTAAAAAAGTCAGTGCAACCATAATAACACAAGATTCCAAGATCAGTTATTTTTCCTGAACCAGTTCCAACAAAACACGTTTTCATTTATTTGGTGCAGACCAACTATTTTAATTTTGAAGGACAATTCTATAATCATACCCAGATTATTTGGTGCAGACCGCGTATAACCGCCACGTCCAGGTTAAAGTTGGCTAGCGAGGAATTTGCCGACCTTTAAAGCATGATCTGGGAGAGACGTCTTCAATTGCTTTAAACGCAGAACGCTAGCGTCTTGCTTTTGATTGGTCAGGACTATCCGTGACTTGGACCTCACTAGCGTCTAGTCACAAAGACAGTTACAGCTGACTAGCGTCTAGCCGTTGCCAGGAGCCCCGATCCCGACTTCTGCCGAAACAGATAAAAAAAACTTGGCTTTTTTTCTCTCTGGCCTGGCCGGTCATTGTTTATACAGACAATGGCAGGGTTTATGGCGCTACGTGCGGCATGCGTTGTTTATTGTTTACATTTGCATTTTTACATTTTCACTTCATTCAATGCCCCCTCGCTTCGGGGCGCAATCAACAAAAACTAACCAGAGGTCCAAGGCCTGTGAAAAAAACTAACTAATAAATAAATAAATAAATAAATAAAAACTTGCACGGGCCCGGCATCGAACCTGTTACTTGGG
Source organism: Pissodes strobi (assembly GCA_016904865.1). Lineage (NCBI taxonomy): Eukaryota > Metazoa > Arthropoda > Insecta > Coleoptera > Curculionidae > Pissodes > Pissodes strobi. The sequence continues at coordinate 150,443 of MU184235.1, forward strand.
GATCTAGAAGCGAGCCTTGACACCTGAACCAAGGTTTCACATTCCTGATTTTCTCGAAAAGTTGCATACAAACGCATAAAGTGAAAAATTGTAAACAACATTGACAAACGGAGTTCGGGATCAAGGTTCCCATTACCTACTAGACGCTATTGTAAAAATGTCTCTTTCTTTTTACGAAAATATTCCCACGAATTCTAAAAAGCATGAAATACTATCTCTAGATGGCTAGTTTATGTATCTAAGAAATAAAATTATATTTTTGGTGGGACGGAGAAATTTAAATAAAACAACTTCATAGTTTTTTCTTATTTATCAGGTATTTGTTGTCTTGTATTTATTTATTTGAATACATATTTACAGAAGTATTGTATAATTAGTTACCTATACAGGGTACTACAAATTCGTTTCATTGTATGGGTATCTCGAAAGCCGTAAGAGATACGAGGTCAGTTAAATTGGGGCAAAGTTGCGCAATTTAAGGGTGATTGACATGCCGTCGAGAAATTTAGAAAATTCCGTCCGGAGATATCCGCAAAAAACTGAAAATCATCCATTTTTTTTTCTGCCTTAGTTTGAAGAAATAAAGTAAAATAAATGTCGCATTATTATTGCCACGTTTTCTCCTCTACAAGCTGGCGGTATCGAATTTTAAATCCGACGTTTCGCCCTCTGGCCCCCTTCATTAACTTAATTTTTTTAAATACGGACCTGGGACTTGACAATTTTATTTAATCTAGTTAAAGCAAAATTCGCCCCTTATCGCTATAAATAACGTTGCCAAATTTCAACAAAATCCGATAAAGGATATTTAAGATATTAAAAAAAGCCGTTTTTTAAAATTTTTAACACCCTGTATCTTGAAAACTAAGCATTTCCGTATCTACGTTTATATGAACTTTTTTCCTTATTTTTGAATGGCGAGTCTCCAGCCGAGCGTTGGCGCATGTTTTTTGAAACACCCTGTCTATAATAACCCATACAGCACACCAAATCACGATTACGATGTGTTCGCATTGTGACGATGTATCTAGATGCAGACACAGGGTTGCACAATTCTACGATGTAAATGTGCTACGTTTACACATTTCAAGTACACACGTATGCACAAAGGTTAAACGTCCGCCTCACAATGTAGCCACAGTATACCATTTACATATACACAACTTAAATGATCCACAGTGTGTTATCGGCTGCACAGTGATTGTGTATTATGCTTAAACTCTGTTTACACATGGCATTTGTCCTTCTCAATTTGGACGTAAATATACTATTCCGTGTATATGTAGCTCCGTCGCCCCATGCATACGCCCTGTCAAAGAAACCAATTTTTCATGAGCTACTTCAGGAAAATAAAAGTTTTGCCGCCTGACCTTTATTCGTTCTCAAAACAGGTATTTTAAAAAAATAATTAATATTATGGTTTTATGAGAACGAAAGAGCGGGCAGCGAAACTTTTATTTTCCTAAAGCATCTGTCTGAAGAAAAGTTCCTTTAAAATTGTTCTTTTTTTATTTCCACATAATATACAAAGAGCGGCTAAAATATAGAACAAATTCATTTAAAAATAAGGTATTGACTTTTTAGAAAAATGTTCGATCACGTCAATTATAATTTCTCTTCCGTTTTTTTTGCATCAAAAAGAAAATATACAGGGTGTTTCAAAAAAGTAAGTAGATTTGATGTCAATTTTTTTTTTAAATAAAACACTATTTTTTAAAATCCGAAGCAATAGTGTTCCATTTAAAAATAAATTAAGTTTGATGTCAAATCTGATTTTTGACACAACCTGCATAATTTCATTTTAGAGCAAAAAAGCAGAACAAAAAATTAAAATGGACGTGTAGGAGCATTTTCCTAAAAAATCACTACCTGACTTTGAAACGAATTTGTTCCATATTTTAGCCCCTCACTTTATATAGTTACTACTACGGAACGCTATCAATTGGTGCAACAGAAAGCAGAAGTAGGAAAACACTAGAAAATGACAGAACTTTTACAAGAATATTAAAATGTATTGAAAATATTCAAATAACATAATAAAAACGCAAATATATCTTATGCTATACATTGCCAGCCTTTGTTGCAGCTCAGCAGCTCTCTTTTCAGCCATTCTTCGTTTTTTGAAACAAAAAAAAATCCTCCAGTCGGTTGGTTGCTTGTCGTTTGTCGTAACCATTCGCAGACCGCCACGTCGTTTTGGAGCTCAAATTTGGCAAATTGGGTATTGGACAAGAGTCTTTCATAAAGTCACTGCAATAATACAAAAAAGTACCTACCTATAAGCTGAGCACAAAAGATCAATTGTTATGGTTGTAACTGTAAATACTCTGAAGGATGTTCACTTTCCAATTTAATAAAAGTAAATGTGCAGAACATTATACGCCGTGATACCCAATGACCTTTGATTGTGCATTTCCTACAGCATCCATACCCAGTGTGGCCTTTGAGCTATATATGAACGAGCTGGTGCCGGTGCATCGCAAATGTAAGCATCCATTACGATTTTATATTTGACATGCATCAAAGGGTGTTGAAAATTTTTGTATCAAAAATCAGTGTAGCGAGAATCGTTACTCGATTTCCATGACCGCCTAGGTTTTTTTATAATAAAAAAGTGCATACCACCCCAGAACTTTACAAATGGTAAAATGACTACTACCTGCTACCACATGAGATACAAATTGCCAGCATGCTAACGCTCTGCGCTGGCATTGTTCCATCTCCCTCTAATGTAGAGACGACAACACACAACTGCAGAGTGTATGTTATTACACTGTACTATTACTTTTACGTGGTGTATACACAAAATTTTACTTAAAGCTATAATCACCACACTAATGATTTAAACTTTGTCAGCATCCTGTACGAACGTTAGATTTCAAAATTCTAACGACCCAATTAACTTTACGTTATTATAGGTACATAAAAATGTTAGGTAGAAATCCAACAAATTACATTAAACCATTGTAAGCATCATGTAGGGACCTATACGGACGTTAAATTTCAATAACATTCCAATGATCCATCTGTACTTTGTATAAATATGTTAAGAATCTTAGGTGCATAGGGTTAGTTTGGGTTATAAATATTATTAAACATTGTAGCTCCAATATTAATGGTACCTAGGAGTAATAAAGTATTTATCAATTTTTACTATACCTTATAATCCGTTTCAAAGTGCACAAAGACACACACACTTCCGCGTCTTCCCAAATGATAAAACAAAAATGGCTGCTATATGATGTGGATGTACTACCCCACTTTTATAGAGGAAAGAGGATACACATACACATGAGATACACATGCCCGGTATGCTCACGCTGACGCTTGCGCGCGCACTGTGCCGTGCTTCTGAATGGTGGAATGTAGATACGACAAGACACAACTAAAGAGTGTATATATAGTTTTTTGCATCATGTGTTTATATCGCACTTTTACGTGGTGTATGCAGTAGGTACAAATATTGCATAAAGCATTACACATACATATGACTTAAACCTTGTAGGCATCATTTACGGACGTCAAATTTCAACATTCTAATGATCCTTCTTTACGTTGTATAAAAATGTTTAAAATCTTAAGTGCATACGGTATACAATTATTAAACATTATATCACATAATTCTATCAACAAAAACATAGGTGTATCTCATATGTGTACGTCAGTACTAGATCAACAATTAGTTTCATCATAACATATTTTGTTTCTCACGTGTATATCTTGTAGAGACGTAATTTAAATTGGACGTGCTGTATGGGAAATAATTTAAAACCGGATCTGGATTCGTAGTTATTTTTCTAAAAATCTATAAATATCTTTAAAACAGGTAGATCCTACGAAGCCGTTTTGACTGTGATATCCTAAAAATAGAAAGCTTATACGTATTCAGAATTTCTTGGCAAGGTATTTGAGAGAAAATAAAATTATTCCAGTCTAAACTATCATTTAAAATTTTATTATTATGGCGGGAATCCAACTCAGGCAAAATACCAAAATCATTCCTTCTAGAAAACACTCGGCATTCAGGTGACAGTGCATAATCAATAATTGATATGTTTAATATTTAAAATTATTTCATTCAGAAGTGTTCTGGAAGTTATTGAATAGCTATATTAAGGAAAATACCTAGTTATTTCCTATTTATTTCTTTAGTGATGGTATATAGAACGGTTGTCAATACAACCAGCTGATTTTGACATTGACGGCTCACTATTTTTACTGTTTTTAGGGGAAAGGAGAAAGTGGGAGCATTGAATAGTCCAAATTAGGTGGTCATTATTATTATCTTTCGGTAAAAATGGAATCGCATAAAGTAGAAGTGTATATTTATGATTTATCCATGGGTATGGCATCTCACCTCTCTCCTATGTTGATAGGTAAGCCTTCAAGCACAATTTTCACTCATAAGGAAACAATTTTTAATTTGGAGGTTAGAAATTAGAAATCTTTCCAGCCCTGTAAAATTATATATATTTTATTTTCTAGGAAAAAAAATAGATGGAATTTGGCACACATCTATAGTGGCATACAATAGAGAATACTTTTTTTCTTCCCATGGAGTAGAGAGTTGCAATCCTGTAAGTATATTTTTCATAAGAGGATGAATTCTCAAATAAATTGCATGCATTGTTGTCAAGCAGAATTGCTGGAGAAAACTATACAAAAATTATATTTTTCATGACGCATCTTAAGGATTTGGCACATACCACTTCGTTTTTTCTTTTATTTATAAACATGGGTCTCGAGACAGTCCAGTGTATTTTCAAATAACATCATCTAAAGTATTTTATTTATAGCCTAAATTTAGAGTAGGGTTACATGTGTAAGATGGCTCTGCTGTCATGCCACATTTCAGTTTAGTGCTAGGATGTATACTGTTGAAGTAAAAGTCTAAAATTGGGAACATTCTATAAATAATCATAGTGTGGTGTGAAGACTGAGAAGGTCTGCATTAATTTTATACAAGTTAATTGTGAGATTCACCTAGTTCTGAGGGTAGTTTTTTATACTTTTTATCTTTTGGATTATTAACATTTTTAAAATGTTACAACAATAATTGAAGGCTCAGTTTTAAATCTATTTTGGTCAATGTTCTAAAATTAGAATGCACATGGTTTAAAAATGTCTTATTACATATATAAATTGCTATTGTGCTATCATGTTACAATAGTGACATTTAGGCTCGCATTTAGGTTTGAAAATTATAGCACGAACTTGGAGTATAATTTATTTTCTTGAGTTACCATTTTTAGGGTTCAACTGCACTAGGAGCACCTAAAGAAAAAAAGTATCTTGGCGAGACCCAAGTACCATACTCACTTTTTATTGAATATCTCAGTGGACTGTCTCAAACAACATACACGTAAGTAATAAAAGACATGTTTGTAGCTTTGCACTCCTTTAGTTTTTAATTTTATTTACCATAGTTTTGTACTTGAGTGTGCATGTATTATCATGTGTACTCTTTTCTGCATTAGATATTTGGCAAAGTTGATTGCCAAGGTAAAATTTTCTATTTATTTCATGGGGAAAGAATCATATTTTAAAATAAATTTGTGTGGGTGTCGCGAGGTGTAGTGTAGTTTATTTAATATGTTTTTGTTTATATATTTAGAGGCACTTGATAGAATTTTCAAAAATTTGACAAAGTCTGCACTTTTAATGTTTTTTGCATTGGTTGTTACAATATCAGATACATTTTATTTACTCCGTAAATTGAATTCATTTGTTGAATTGTTTTCTCAGTTAGAAGGTTGTTAAGTAGCTACTTGGCAGGGTTCTGTTAAATAAAATTTGATATTTTAATAGGTATTTTCTATTTAGTTATTTAATTTTAAATGAAATAAGTATGTCTTAAAGAAAAAATGAAGTCAATTGCTGCATGTTTAAGTTTATGAATTTCATGTATACTACCCTTTAACTTTTTATTAAATTTTACATTTTGAATTTTTTTAATTACTTACAAGTTGTAAGGTTTACTAAGAAGTCTATGAAATTATTATTTATCTGCAAAGTGTCCCAGAAGCACTTCAAATCAAAGTTAAGTTTTCTTAAATGGAATATGGTTAGTCCTTTTATTACTGATTCTGAGTATACTAGCTTTGATATTTCTATGTTTAAAAGTCACAGAAAAATGACAAAAATTTGCCCATAACATTAATGTGCTAGAGAGAAAACTGTATATATTTATGTGTTAGTCTAGTGTATTGATCTTATGGCATAGTTTATTTAATTTTTCCGGGTTATTCTATTAAATAGAGGTAGCAAACCTGGTATATTTGCATGCATGGACTATTCGATAAATGAACCATATACAGGGTGCTCCATTTAAGAAAACCTATCTTTGATTCACTACATGTTTTTTGGAACACTCTGTAGATATAAAAGACTATTCGAGGTATATAAAAGATTTATAAGTATGTTAATTACAAAACATTTAATAGCGAGCAACACTTATTAATCTATAAGACAGACAAGGCTGATTATCCCAATTATATTTCGGACTATAGACACAGCATATATAACATACAGCAAGCCCACTCTCGCTTCGTTCCTATGTTGTAAAAATAATAAACTTTTACGCGCATAGAAACCCCCTCCCATGCAGCAGCCGGCGGCCAGGTCATGGCGGCCCGCTAAGGATTAAACGGGACCGGACTTGCAAATTTTTATGTCCCTAGAGTAAGGCATGTTTTATTTTTTTTAGCGGAAAGATCATGCATATTTTTTATAAACAAAATATGACATATTTCTGCAAAATGAACTGAATATTTCTTATTTAGTTGTAATATCTGATTCATTCTTGGGAACCAGAAAAGCGTTCTATACCTACACCGGACTGATAACTTGGTCGAACAATGTGAAGCCGAATGCATCAGTGTTCCATTTTGATTTTTTTATCAGCATTTTTATCGCCGGAAGCTATGTATTAAGCGTTGTAAAACTCTTTAGAATCAAGAAAACTCTTTCATTCGGAAATAAAGCTGAGCATTTTTTTAAATGCTCTGCATGTGTACGTGAATTTATTATGTAAGGTCAAAATGAAGTACATTGGTATCGCGTTGGTTGTCTCTTACAAAAAAAGTTATGTGTACATAATACACGATTATGAGAATTACGAAATGCGAGCGTCTTAATAGCCATTTAATGTGAGTTCCATAATTTATTTTTTCTTCAAACGTCAGTAATCCGTCATTATTCGACTGTGTAGGCGGCCGTAAAGTTTCGTTTTTCCTCCGCCGGAGCTTTACTTTTCACTTTTCCGCCGGCGGAGGTAAAAGTGTTGTCATAGCAACATAGATACAATACAAACAGACAACAAAATAAGCGTCAACAACTCAAGATTTATTAAACTACAATTTGTATTTATCACTCAATTTGTGACTGCATTTCTAAAAATCACTAATTTAGGAACAAATTGGTTATTATTTAATCGAACTTACTCAATAACTGCTTATCAATACAGAATTAAAACGCAATCGGAGACGCAATCTTAAAAAAATAATTATTGTTGTCTGTTGACAGTATCCACTGACAGCTTTATGTTAAATTATTATTGCAACAACCTGTTCACGGGTCTAAGCCGCCTTGCCAACCCACTTATCTTTAATAATAATTTGATATTATTACTATTAAAAAGAGATATTTTTGCATTAATTTGTCGACATTTGAAGAAAAAACAGCATATTTTATTTGGAGGAAAAGTTACTTTTCATGGCTTGCTCTCTATTACCAGCCTCACTCCGTTCGGCTGTTAAACACGAGCGCGCCATGAAAAGTATCACTTTTCCTCCATATAAAATAATATACTATTCTCTACGGCCAGTCTTAGTAATAAAAATAAGTACTTTATCTTTTAAAATTTCCTAAGCAAATAGTAACAATTAACGTCAAAATTGATAAATTTTAAATGTCATGATCATGGCAATCTTTGATATTGACCGAATATTGCTCTGGTGTTGCATTTTGATTGGTTATCATAATGAAACGTCAATATCATAATGAGTCTCATTACGATACTGGCAGTAAATATTTAATATAGCAATTAAAGTGTAGGAGTAGAAAATAGTTATTTGTTATACTAGGCAGCAAAGTAGTAGATTGACTGCCGCGGCTGATAGTTCATAGCCGAGCGTAGCGAGGCTAGGAATTCAGCTAAGGCAGTCAATCTACTTTGCTGCCGAGTTGAACATATAATTTTTTCTCCGATTGTTTATAATGATATATGTATATTGTATATTTGCAAATTATTACAATTCCCGCAATCTTTTTATTTTTCCTGTAGTGATAAATTAAGACAAAGTTTGATAGAAATCGCAATTGTTGGAACGGTTGGTTGCTATGGAAATGTATATGTCCATAATAATTATAGTTTGACAACTTATGTCAGACGTTTTATTCCCATGGAGACTAATCACTTTGCTGCCTAGGCAGCAAAGTACTTACTTTGCTGCCTGGACAGAAAAAGTAATACTTTGCTGATTGATATGGGTCTGCAAAATTAATATTTGCTGTCAATCGGAGAAAAATATATTTTTCTTCAAACGTCTGGAAACAGGACTTTTTCTATTCTATAGATGGCACTTTTTTATATATGTATAAAAAATTTTTGTCAATACAACATGTATTGTATTGTATTCAATTTATCTTGATAACATTTTGATTCGCTGTAACTTTTTTGTTTTTAAAGATATCAAGGTAAAGAAGAAAGCAAAATGTAGGGATGGTAACCAAGTTTTTTCTTAGTTACATATAAAACAAAACACTAACAATTTTCTGACATATAAGCCTACTCTATATATTTTTTAAATAGAACACCCTGTATATGACTACATACATCTAAACATATTTTGTGTATAGTATCCTATACCTATCTTTAGCTATTTACCAAATATTGACAGTTGAAAGTCTGGCATTTTGACAACTTCACAGGCTCTAAAATCTAAACCGCACGAGATCAAAGAAAACGGTTTGCACATTTCTATCTTAGGTTTTCATAAGCTATCGAATAACAGTGACTTTGAATTTGACTGGAGCTTTAAAAGTTCCGGTTAATTATATCCGCGGGTTAAATTCAAAGTTATTGTCATTCGATAGCTCATGAAAACCTAAGATAGGAACGTGCAAACCGTTTTCTTTGCTCTCGTCCGGTTTAGATTTTAAAACCTGTCAAAATGTCAAACTGCCAGACTTTCAATTGTCAATATTTCGTAAACACCTAAAGATAGGTAGAGGATATTACACACGAAATGTGTTTAGATTTCTCTAGAGAGTCCAAAAATTAGTAATATACAGGGTGTTCCATTTAAAAAAATATAGATTTGGTTTATATGTCAGAAAATGGTTAGTGTTTTGTTTTATATGTAACTTAGAAAAAACTTGGCTATCAATCCTGCATTGTGATTTTTTGTTTACCTTGATATCTTTAAAGTCAAAAAAGTTACAGAGAATCAAAATATTATCAAGATAAATAAAATAAAAGTTCAAATAAAAGTTTTAAGATTTTTCCTGAAAATTTTAAAGAAACTAAGCAAAAAAAAACAATTGACTGTAAAAACAAGAAAACCTAGAATTTTTTTTTAACAGAATGTCCTTTATATTATTATAGTTTTAAAACCTACTTAGTTTCCGCTTTTTAAAAATATATAGTTTGGACTAGCAGTTTTTCAATTATTTCGCTTTAAATAACTAAGTCTAGTCTTGCAATGCGGGCAAATAATAACGCAAATAATTAACGTCAGAATAAATATTTGCTGTCATACAATGTTTTGTTTTCCTTGATGATCCAGGGCTGTTGCGATAAAATATCGCATTATTTGCCGGCATTGCCGAAGGCGCGGCTAACTAGACTAAGTTATTTAAAGTGAAATGACTGAAAAACTGCTAGTCCAAATATAGGTAAATTATATATTTTTAAAAAGCGAGTGCTAAGTAGGTTTTAAAACTGTAATAATAAATAGAGCATTCTGAGTCTCTTTAAATAGAGTTTGTAAAGTGGTGGCAAATTATAAGGAAAAATCCTGTACAAAATAATAAATTGCGCAACAAAGGTGGATTTGTTGACCATATCGCACGAGGATGAAAGTTTGGGCACGACTCCGTAGGTGGAGTGTTCAATCATCCGAGGGCGATATGTACAGGGTGTCCCAAATTCGAGCCTCATCATTGGGATCTCGGAAACTAGAAGAGATACGAGGTCGGTTAAATCGAGGCAATGTTGCGCAATTTGATGCTGATCGAAATGCCACCTTACAAGTTTAAAAATTCCGAATACTTCCGCAGATTTTTGGAAAAAAACGAATATTTGCGATCTAATTTTTATTTTTTACGACTCTATTTGCATAGATATAACAAAATAAATTTCACATTCTCATTGTTATTTTTTCTGTTCTACAAAGTGGTGTTATCAGATTTTCAAAGCGACTTTTCGTCTTTGAGCTGTCATCATTAACTTTGTTATTTTAAATACGGTCCTGGATTTTTTTATGGATTTGAAGAGGATACAAGGTCTCAAAACCAATGATGTATCGCACTTATTGGAAAAATTCGTATTAATGGCATTTTCCATAAGAACTCATGTGTTAGAGAGAGACAGAAAATAGTGGCTCATTTATATCAGTTTTTAAGAGATTCTGATGTGCCAGAACGAATGATATTTTGCACTTATTCGAAAACAATCATTTTAACGATTTACTATTAAGATTTCACTAAAAATCTGTTTTCTGTCTCTCTCTAACACATGAGTTCTTATGAAAAATGATATTAATATGAATTTTTCGAACAAGTGTGATACATTATTGGTTTTGGAACTTTAGAAGCTTTTAAAATCCGTAATAAAAAATCCAGGGCCGTATTTAAAAAAACAAAAATGATGATGGCAGCTCAAAGACGAAACGTTGGTTTGAAAATCTGATAACACCATCTTGTAGAACAGAAAAAGTAGCAATAAGAATAAGAATGTGAAATTTATTTTGCTATATCTATTCAAATAGAGCCATAAAAAAATAAAAATTAAATCGCGAATATTCGGTTTTTTCTAAATATCTTCGGAAGTATTCGGGATCTTTTAACTTTTAAGATGGCATTTTGATCAGCATCAAATTGCGCAACTTTGCCTCCATTTAACCGACCTCGTATCGCTTCTAGTTTCAGAGATCCCAATGATGAGGCTCGAAATTGGGACACCCTGTACAGGGTTATCCAACGAGGACTAGACAAGGCGATTTTTTTACTTTCCCTGTACTTTTATAAAAAAAAAAACTGAAATAGCCATCTTATGTAATTTTCTCACGCGAATTCGGATATGTTCAGCAAAAAACAATTGAACATCAAATAAAAGTGCTAGGGGTCACTTTGATATTTTTTTTAATGGGAACACCCTGTATATTACTAAATTTTTGGACTCTCTAGAAAATCTAAACACATTTTGTGAATAATATTCTATACCTATCTTTAGCTGTTTACCAAATATTGACAGTTGAAAGTCGGGTATTTTGACACTTTGACAGGCTCTAAAATCTAAACCGCACAAGATCAAAGAAAACGGTTTGCATATTCCTATCTTAGATTTTCATAAGCTTTCGAATGATAGTAACTTTGAATTTAACCGGAGGTTTAAAAGTTCCGGTGAATTTTATCCGCAGGTTAAATTCGATGATACTACTGTCATTCGATACAAATACAAATACAAATACAAATATTTTTATTAACCATTTTTTACATCAAAACAGTTTTTGAATATTAGACAGGTCTCTGCTAGATTTGGAAATCTGTGATAGAGTAAACTGTCTAAAAAGTATATTGGTAGCAATATCGGGCATTAACCATAATACAAATAACTTAATATTACAAATAGAACTTAATAAGAAAGAATACAAATAAAAAGTTAAATTAATTGGATCTTAACTCTATAATTACCCATACCTAATCCTATTTCTATGTGTACAAAAAAAAACTATTACTACTCATTACTTGGAATAGAAGAGTGTAGATATCGATGAAAATGCCAGAGAGAGGGAGAGAACGGGAGAGGAGGAGAAACGTTCAAAAAATCCAACATATGAAAAAATAGTTTACTACTTTAAATCCTCATAATTGGCAGAAATCTTAAATAATTTTCGAATACGTATTCTTTTGTATTAGCCTTAAATTTGTTAGGGTTTGACGATTGACACTTTAAACTTGAGGGAATCATATTATAAAATTTTGGCCCAAAAAAAGATATATTTCTCTGAAGGTGGGATTTTTTAAATAGAGGTACAATTACATTGTTATTGGCCAAGGATCGTGTCACATAATGAGTATTCATATTTTCAAACTCGTGTTTAATAGTTTAATAGTTTATGAAAACTTAAGATAGGAATGTGCAAACCGTTTTCTTTGATCTTGTGCGGTTTAGATTTTAGAGCCTGTCAAAGTGTCAAAATACCCGACTTTCAACTGTCAATATTTGGTAAACAGCTAAAGATAGGTATAGGATATTATACACAAAATGTGTTTAGATTTTTCTAGAGAGTCCAAAAATGTAGTAATATACAGGGTGTGCCATTTAAAAAATATCAATGTGACCTTAGCACTTTTATTTGATGATCAATTGTTTTTTGCTGAACATATCCGAATTTGCGGGAGAAAATTACATGATATGGCTATTTCAGTTTTTTTTATATAAGTATAGGGAAAGTCAAAAAATCGCCTTGTCTAGTCCTCGTTGGATAACCCTGTACCTATTATGTGCGAAAAGTATCACTTTCCACAATTAAATAAATATCTATTTTACAAATTCTAAAAATTTTAAATTTATAGGATACTAACATGAGAAATCAACATTAATTTCTTTAATGAGAAGTAACATTTCCCTCCCTAGGTAAATCATTGTAATGAAAAGAACACCTAAATAAATAATTAAACGGAAAATGGCACTTAAGTTTCATTTTGTTACTTTGACAACTATACTTAGGTCATTGTAAGCCTCGCACATTATATCGTAAAGTGCTCTGAATAGCTCATGTCTCAATCTAAGTATATAATATACTAATTTATTCATGGAGAGCTAAAATAAGTACTAAATAATTTAGGCAAAAAATTATTCAACTTTACCTGTCGAATGTATATCCAAGCTTATAGCTGTCGTTATAGATTGACTAACAATTGGTGTTAATTTGGAAGACCCTTCCATTGATGGAAATATTCGGAGAATTGCCTCTTTGTGTAGCCGATTCCGTAAATTGTTTAAGAACATTTTGTCCTCAAAATGAACTTGGCATAACCGATAAGACGTGGTGTGCAATTTGTCTAACCGCTCTAGCAGATCTTCGCTACCACATGATTGCACCCAAAATTGTGCTTTGTAAAAATAAAATTAATTTCCCTTAGATATAAAAATGAATCATTTAATGTATGGTTTCTTAAACGAAATGAAAGTCTACAGCGTAGAATTAGTTCATAATAATCATAATGATTCATTCTTTTTTGCTCCAAATTGTTTTTTAAATTCGACAAAATGTGAAATTATATCACTTACTACAAAATTTCACAATAGGTATGACAAACAGAACCTTGTCACTAGCAAAATAATCTACCTCCTGGTTTTGCTATCTAAGCCACTTTTGTTATTTTTAATTTTCATTATAAATACTTTATATTGTTATTTCGATAAAAATCTGTAACTACGTACCTTCTCACATCTCGTAGGAACCTAAAGAAACTAAAATTACAGTTTTTGAATTGTTTGTACACTTTATTGCCGCACAGCGACTTATTCCACTACGAATACCACTCATTATATTTAATTTTCACGCAATAAACACAAATTTGCCGACTCCGAATCTGTACTCTAACACAATGCGCCAACATGCGTCAACATGAAACTTTTAGCTCGAGCGGCTGAGAATATGGCAACTAGATGCGCAGCAGCCCCTATCTCGACACGGGATTTCAGGCGGAGTGGGTTTGCTGTATATATGCTGTGCTATAGACAATAATAAACTCCCAAAATAAATCTGAAACTATGTGGAACATCTTTAATACGGAAACAAACAAAAAACTTCAAAACAATAAAATAACTATTAAAAAAAAGAAGGTTGTCAGGTAACTGAAGATCTCTCAATTCAGGGGGACAATCTGCCGGGGCCAAGTTTGAGAAATTTGGCACCCTCATTGTTTCTTGATCCTGTAGATCCGATGGAAATTTTTAAAATTCCTAATAACCTTCCAAACAAGTACTCCTCTGGTTTGGATGAAATCCCTGTATATGTTCTAAAGTCTGTTGCATCAATGGTATGTGTTCCCCTTGCTCACATGATTAATGACTGTTTTGTCTCTGGTCAAGTTCCAAACAACTAAAAAAAGGCAAAACTGATCCCTGTATTTAAAAAAGGCAACAGACAAAATAGTGAAAATTATCGTCCTATCTCACTTTTAGTTTTGCCTTCAGTGTTAAAAGTTTTTGAGAGAGCCATTTATGATAGAATGTTGGCATTTTTTAATTCTTTTGACATAATAAACAATAAACAGTTTGGTTTTAGACCAACAATGTCAACTGAATTGGCCATTTTTCATGCTTTGACATACATCTACGATAATGTGGATAAAAATTGCAGGGTTGTGGGTCTTTTTTTGACTTCTCAAAAGCTTTTGACACATTAGACCACAAATTGCTTCTTTTGAAACTGCAGAGCCATGGGATACGTGGAGTTTGCTCGAATCTAATAAACTCATATCTCGAGAGCCAAACACAGACCGTCTGTATAACTGATAAAGGTCAAAAATACTATTCCGAGACTGCTGCGATTGGGCCCAGGGCTCCATTCTGGGGCCGCTTCTCTTTATTTTATATGTAAATGACCTCTTTGGCGGGCTGGGTGAGGGATTGGTTTGCTAGCATGCAGATGATACGTCGGTGTTGCTGGCTGACCATTCCCTTTGGTTTGTCTGAGGGTTTTTCGCGGGTGGTGGAGGAGATGGCTCGGTGGTGCTCGGATAACTCTCTAAGAAATGCAGGATGCAGGTAAGACCGGACTTCTGACTTTTTCAAAGGGAGAAAGCCGGGAGTCGGTTCTTGTAAAATTTAATAACAAGTCTTTCTCTGTAACGAAGTTGTGCCTGGATTGTTGCCGAAGTTGGGAAGATCACATTGATCGGTTGAATTCAGGACTCAGTAGTGCATGTGCGATCATTCGACTGGCTATGAACATTATTTCCCTGGACTGTATTCGTGTTTATTATTTTGCTCATGTCCAGTCATTGATCAATTATGGTATTTCTTCGTGGGGATACTCTAGGGTGGCTCAAAGAATCTTTGTTACCCAAAAAAGGATTAAGTATTAGGTGCATGTTGGGCCTACATCCTCAAAACACTTTAAAGAATTGGCCATAATGACAGTTCCTTCTTTGTATTTTCTTTCACTGGTTATGCTGGCAAAAAGAAATCTAGATCATTCTGAGCTTTATGATCGAGGTATGGAGTTAGTAACTAGAGGTGGAAATGATCTGAGAGTCCCTGCCCATGGCTCTTCATTTTATGAAAGGAGTCCATACTATATGGCAGTATCTGCTTACCGCTCACTAACTAAACAAAACTGTTTTTTAGTTCATTTTTGATATTGTCATTTTTAGTATTGATATTTTAAATGTAATGTTGTTATGTTGTCTGTATTAAGTATTGAAAGTTTTGCTATATTGTTAAAATTTGTTTGAATTTCCATTTGAGGAATTGTATAATATTCATATAGGTATATGTATTGGTACATGTAAAGATATATTTTCTCTGCAGTAGTGCATTATGTTTTGTGACGTTGCTTTTTTATTTGATGTGTAATGTACTGGTAATAAAGGATAATAAAAAATATATATAAACATATCTTCCTAAAGAATTTCTTTTAATAGTACTTTTTCCAAAACGTCAATTTAAGACGTTAAAGAGGAGATGCATTTGTTGGTATTTGTATTTGTACACGTGAGTAGGCCCAAATGGGGCCCTCTACTGCGACCCTTGATCTCTTGTGGCTCACTGTGGTTTCCACTAGGCCAGAGGATTGATGATCATTTTCATGAAATGGAATAGCTTTCTGGGGTGGAAGGTTTTCAAATCTGCAAGTGCAATTTGGGAATTTCCAAACACTGTTTGCCTAGTTCCTTCCATTGCTGGACAGTGGCATAAAACATGCTTCATTATTTCTTCGTCCTCCAGGCACAAGCGGCATTCCGTTTCTTTGGAAAGCCCTATCTTGTTCATGTGACTTCTTAGCCGACAATGGCCAGTGTGCATGCCAACTACAGCCTGTACCTGCTGTCGGCCAAGTTGAAGAAGTTGTTTAGTTTTCACTCCTGTTGGCAGATTCACTGCCATCTTTGAATGAGTTAGGTTCGGTGACTCCATTTGTCTACTAATTGCTGCTGTGTCCACCTGGAGACGGCTTCTTTAGCTGTGTTGTAAGCTATTTTCAGTACTGGTTCGTTGCCTTCATATCCTTATGTCCATGTATCCAGATCAGTGTAAGTTTTTTTTCTTTGCTTTGTTTGGTGAGTAGTTCCTGGCAGTTCCATACTACCTTGGATGAACAACGCCTAGATTCAAGAGCTTTTAAAGCCACTTGACTGTCCGAAAATATTTTAACTGACTTACCTTTCCAGTTTCTATCGATGAGCCACTGTGCAGTCACATCAATGGATTTAACTTCGGCCTGAAAAATGGTTGCATGTTTGCCTAGGGAACACTTAAGCTCAATTTTTTTTTAACCCATGCAGCGGCTCCTGTACCATCATTGGTGTTGGAGCTGTCAGTGAACCAACTATTCTCTGTTGTTCTCAGATATTCCGAGTTTTTTGCCCATTCGTTCCTCTCTGGGAGGAGGACGTCATAGGCATGGTAATAGTTGGTTTTGGTAAGCATAACATCTGATGGTAGACCCAGCACACTGCCCCGCTCATTAGCGTTTTTCAGCTTGTTGGGCACCATGATGATCGCCTGCGGATTGCTGATCACCACCTGTGTTAATCTATACGTAGCCTATTTGGCCGCCCTCGCCAGGCCTATTTGGAGAGGAGGCAGATTTAGAAGACATTCAAGTGCTGCCGTGGGTGTAGTGCCGAAGGCGGCACTAATTGCCAGACACACTTGTCTTTGTAAGGTGGTTAATTTGAGTCTCGCGGAGCTCTATAAGCTCTTAGAGTACCAAGCTACTGCTCCATATGTTATCATTGGTCTTATGACCGCAATATATAGCCAGTGCATTTGTTTGGGATGCATGTCCCATGTTTTGCCACAAATGCGTCTACAAGTCCATAGTGACAGTTTTGCTTGTGCGGCAATTTTGTCCAGATGCGCATTCCAGTTAAGTGTTTTATCTAGGGTAATTCCCAGATACTTCACTGTATTCGCAAATTGAATAGTTTCTCCTTGAGTGAAGGTCTTAGGTTCATTTATAGTGGCTGATCATTCATGCATTTTTAATGGGCTTTTTATTACCCAGCCGCCCGTTAGCATCATGCTGTTTTGATAGGATTACTTGCATTTTTGCTGCATAAATAAAACATGGTCTATTTTTATCTCAAGTTAAACGAAATTTTCACTGAATTCCCTAAACTTTTTTAGTAATTTTAGTAAATTTATATTTGTGAATATGGTTAGTAGAGTAACAGCTGCGCCAACATCAAAAATATGTTCAGTTGTTTGTGGTAAAAATTCTAAAAAGTATCCAAATGTGATAAAACCGTATACATGCTTGCTTAGTGTGGATATATCAGCAGGCCTGAAGCCTGTCCATTAAATAAATTCTCTCGAAATCAGCTGTTGGAAGTAAATTTGCTAAGAGAGTTTGCAATTTTGCGATCCGCATTCAGGCATACATTGACTTAATTGAAGACAGTAGAATTATGCTGGTGTCACATTTTTTCATCAAACAGTTGATTAAAATTGAAACTCATAAATATGAACAACATCAAGAATAAACATTTGCAAGCAAACATCCATTTTGTTACAACTTAAAGTTCTTTATTTTAACTTTCAATTATTGTCAGATTAGGTTAGTTTGGGTTCAGTTTTCTAATATTTAAGATATGATACTTAAACTGGATGGAAGATTTGATACAAAAAACAGGTTTGATTGAAAAATTGTATCTGTAAAACGGAAGCATGTATGTACTTATAGGCTGTTCATTATATTTTTTAGTGGCCTACCCTTCTTACTTGATGATTCGTGCTTTTTTTTAAATTTAGGTATTTAAATAATTGGTGATTATTTGAGATAAAAAATGATTTCATTCTTAAAACTGAATCGTTTTATTGAGATTATTCCCCAGTCTACAGTAGACATTAGGTACATGGTTTTCCGATATATTTTGCCTCCTATGTATATTTTAAATATATCGAACAATAGTAAAGCTATGATTTTTCTGAAATATCAGGTTTTAGTGCAATATGCATTAAGAAAATCTACTTAGCCATTTCTATGAAAATTAAAAATAACATACGCACATTTATCATTTCTACAATTATTATAGAACTGCACACATTATGCTGTGACTGCATGGTGAATGGAGTCAAAGCGTTTTTAAATATTACAAACTTTAAGCCCATTAGTTTAAAAACAGTTTGTACGAAATATAGGCCACGTATACCTACATATTTGAAATCAAGAAGTCTAGACCTTTGCCAATACTGAAAAATATGCTGGGAATTCTATTTAAAAAAACGATGTCACGTTAAATCGTGACATTCCTAAAAATATTTTGATTTTCGTGAGAATAAATGTTGCCGGTTCAGGGAAGATCATAAAAGTTTTGTATTTACTTTTTGTTTATATTTCTTAAAATAGAATTTAGATAGGTGGAAAAACTACACGGGATAAGCCTGTACAGGGTGATCCAGATAACTCTTTAAGTGGAAATACCTCTATTATTTTTGAAATATGCAATAAATATTCTAACCAAAAATTGTTTGGGTTAGGTGGGTTATACATGGTGTTCCAAAAGAGCAAGGCACGTGCCAAATTTGTTTTCTTAAATGTAATATATCATATTTTTATTTTATCAATTTTAAGTTTTCTGTTAAATTCTGCATATTTTTTGTATAATATATCGTGTATCAAAACTTATCGTTTTTCGAAATATTCAAGTTTGATAGTTACAAAATATTATACGTTTTTCGATATAATTGCTTGCCTATTTAGATACCTGCTGCTAACTGGACATTTTTCAAATGTCAGTGTCATGATATTTTGATTTTTTTCTCAAAAGGTTAAATAAATAACGAGATAATAGTATATTAAGATACTAGTTTTAAAAGACCATATTTTATCGCACGAGCACGAAATTAGGCGACGTCCCGCTTGCGGGGAGTTTCCTAACGTGCGAGTGCGCTAAATGTCTTTTAAAACGTGTATTTTATACTATTTCTCTATTTTGTACGTTTTTTAATGAAAAACATAAATTTATTCAAGTCGCGATCAAAAGTTGGACGGCCATCTTGTCATTTTTGACGTCTATATTATTAGGAATCCCATTCAAAACGGTGTCGAAATTTTTGCTAGCGAGCCTTCACATTGAAGAAAAATTTTGTTAATATCATAGCAACCAGTCAACAAAAATAGTGTCGAAAAGAGCTTCTTTTCGACACTACTTTGCGTATCGAAAAGACTTCTTTATGATACCAAAATAGAAAAAAAGTATTTTAAATTAAACCATCACTCAAAATCCAAAGTTTCAATTAAAAACTCAAAGCTTGAAAGTAACAAAAGCACGATATTTGTATTTTCCTTTCTCCCACCTTTTTGAAGAGAAACTTCTTAACGCGCGCCGGGAGCAAAATTTGAAGGTCGCGACACGACGAAGATGACCCGAAAAACGGTCACGATGTTTTATTGTGTTATCTTTGTTAATTTACAAGCTAAACATATGGGATTTGCTCTATTACCTTGTCAAGAAATAAGCGAAACTTTTATGAAGAATATATATATTTTTTCATTTAGGCCTTCCCTTTTTGTTAATTGAGTGGTATATTTAAAAAAAACTACTTTTTAACCAAATCCGTTACGATATGTATAAGAATTTATTGTGATATCTTTGCTAGTTTACCAGCAAAAACAATGGCATTTGCGCTATTACCAGATACAAGGTTGAGACACTCAACTATGTGTTAAATTATTATCCCATTCTAATCCTCCGTCCTTGTCTCGGATGATGGAAGGTGAACGTAGATGGCGCTGGCAGCGCTGGGGAATTTTGTCGCAAAAATTTGAAATAATTGCACTTTATGTTACTTTATTAAATACCGATTTCTATTGGAAGAGTTAGTGCGCACTGAGTGTATTTTCGTCTCTGTTTACTGATATTGGTTAATGAAAAATAGGAATACACTCAGTGCACAGTAACTCTTCCAATAGAAATCGCTAAAATTATTTATTAATGTTTACATTATATAATTAAAAATTAACTTAGGGATATAAAGTGAGTGCACATATTTTTTGGTGTAATTTATTGTTAACAATATTCAATATCTTTGTAACAAATCAAATTAACAGAACTAATGTAAATCTACTTTACAGCAAAAATATAAGTAAATGGTCAAAATGTTTATTTGAGCTACATTTTTGTAAAAGTGACGGAAGAATCTAGAAGTGCATAATAAAAACACGTTTATTTTATCCATATTTTAAAGAACGCTGACATAACCAATAACAAGAGTGTTATGTATTTCACAAATGACATTTAATGTGAGAGTGCAACAAAGGATCGCAGTAATTTGTAGCATCTCGAACTACGCTAAAATATAGTTAGAGCACCATCAAAAGCCCACCGTCTCCCTTTTGCTGATTTGCTTCTAAACCACCGTATCTGTGACACCATCAAATCTGCTGTAAGAGAGGGCATATTCTTAAAGAAATTTCGTACAGCATTTGAATCTTCCAGATTTGACAAAGATTTTGGAACTTGTTGCTTCCAGTTCTAAAAAAACAAAATATTGAAAGCTAAACGAAATATCATCTTTCGAGAAAATACCTAACCCCTTTCAAATTTAATGTAGTATCTACTATACATAGTTTTGAGAAATTGCTTTTATAATTTTTATTACCAAAAGTGTAAATAACTGTTATGCTTGGAAAGATACTAAGAAGTTTCAGCCTTGTAGTAAAGTTCAATTTCAAAAAAAATATTAATAATATTGCTAAACTGCCATGCAGCATGCATCATAATACCGACATGCTTAATTGCTGTACTAAGCTGTCCGAGAATAACAATTGTTATTCTCGGAAGCTGTTACAGAGATGTCAAAAATTGTATTGATAAAAGTTGGCTATGAAATATAACCCATGTGTCTTAGAATGTCAGTATGACATTGAACTTGACAATTTTATTAGAATTATTTTAAAAGAGTGACATAAAATAAGACAGACGTTTTCCATTCCATGTCCATCTTTTATCAATATGTATAATTTTTGATACTCCAGTACCCACCTTCATCCTCTATTGATGCGAGACTGCCTGGATACTGGATATTGAAATATTTCTACCTAGGAAGAGGAAGGCGAAGTAGAAAGTTATTGAATCCATGCAAATGGTACTGCTGCTTTTAAAAGTTTCTATTGTATAGCATCTACACAATCTCTCTTTTGAAATACCTATTGCAAATTCTGTAATTCCGCAGTGAACCTCCAGAAAACTTCATTCCCAAATGCTCCTGCGATATTCTTGACCTAAAACATTTTTACAGACATTATTTAAATGGCATATGCTATCTATTTGTGGTATATAATGTGTCATTGGTGCAACACTAATACGAATACGGTTGATCTTTGACAGCTTTAAATGTACTTCGAAATGCTTGTAAGCATGTCATCAACAACACCATGTGTATTCCTAGGCGTATATTCGTAGATATTTTTCTTACTGGTGGCCGTATTCTGCATTCAGAGAATAAAAATAAAGATAATATTTCTCACCAACATTTTTAAGTAAAAAATTGTAGACATCTGAATGCATGTACGAGCCCTAATATCTCTATGTTCATTGTTCAAATTCTGAACAATGAACCTAGAGAAATAACACAATAAATCCCCTAGCAAAAGGGTTGGTATCACAATACTAAATGTGAAGTTTCTAACTGCACTTAGCGAACGTTCGTCTTACGAGCAAACCAGAAAAAGGACTCTCCACCGCTTTCGTCAATTTGCCTTCGAGATTAAATGCTACGTCACAAGTAGTGATGGGCGGAAACATGCCGAGTGATTCGATACAAGGAATAATCCTAAGATATTAAGCGACCGAGCTCTCGTTTGTTGTAATGGTAACACGATGGGAGGCCACAATTAATTCATTGAAATCAAGTGATTCAAGAGATACCAGGAGAATATTCCCTAACAAAACGATAAACTTTTAAAAATTTAAATCGACAGCTGACTTTACGAGAAGTACTACATTCCTATTACTCCGTGACGGAGGTCACAAAAACTACTACTAAAATACGGATCAACGAGTCAAATGCAGCGTTTTCGCAGGCTTCACTAACAAAATTCTGAAAAATATAAATCGACTCGCTGGCTATAATAAAATACAAATCAAGCCAAGTTATCCCAAAAATATTGTGCATCGTTTATCAACCAAAATAAATACTCACAACGGATTATAAATGCCAATACAAATATATACCTAGCTAACCTATACTTAAAATATAGTTAATTCATATTAGAAAAGTTACATTTTCAAACGAATTGTTAGCAGATCAAATTAATAAACCAATGCGTGCAAAATACAGCATCTTTTTCCCTAAATGCGGCATATAAATGAAATTTCAAAAATATTTGACATTGGCAAAATCGAATTGTTACAGGTTTCTTTGTTGAAAACACCTTATTGTATGTGTTTGCAATAAAGATGAGACTCTGAATGCGATATTTTCGGCCTGGCGAATAAAAACAGTACAGGGAGAAAGGTTTTCCTCTAAGCTAAGAGCTTTCTAGATTTTGGGTCCCAAATCGGCCAAATCTATAAAAATCGTTATTGAAAGTTTACCTGAATAAACAGACTAAAAAGCAGTATACCTACCGGGATAAATTGTCTATAAAAATCACTTAATAAAGTCAAAAAGTAGAAACCACGACTCAAAATAAATATTCCTGTCTCTGTAAATACTAAAAAAATGGCCGATGCATCATCTATCAGATAAGTTTTTCCGCAGCGTTGCCACGTGTTAGTTATCGATTTGTTTTACTACTTCTGTCACTTACTCTTTGCTTGCGTTAGATAAGAGTAAAAAATAATTATTTTACTGGACTATATTGGGATGTGTTACATTTGGCATTGTTGTATTTTTAGTTCGCGCCATCTAGGTATCACTTTCCATTATGCCAGAAAAGGATGGCTTAATACAGAATCAATGTAATAGATAACGACGAAACATGCCGAAACAATAGGAATAAATTTTCTATTATGTTAAGTGTCTCAACCTTGTCTCTGCTAATACCTTGTGAAGACATAAGCGAAACTTTTATGAAGAATATATTTTTTTTCATTTCGGTCTTCCCTTTTTGTTAATTGAGTGGTATATTTTAAAATAAACTACTTTTTATATAAGGCTAGGGCGTTTAAGTTTATGAAGTTTCACTTCAGATATGCGCACATAGTGCACAAGCCTTTTTTTATACATTGATAACACCTATGGACATAATCGTCATTGTTTGTTGTAATTAACTAGTATTTGGGTTAAAGGTGTGAGAAATAAAGTTAAAGCTTATACAAATAATGTAGTTTAAATCGTTACTTTCAAACATTTTTAATTTAAATGTTTGCTATTGACTGGTTTAATTGGAAATTTATTTTTATTTAGCCGTTTGAGATAAAATGAAAAATGGGGTAGATAATGTTTACTCTCATATTTTATGGTTTATTTTTTTAAGCTCTCTGTAATTTTTTACATGCAAAAATTTTATCAATACATGCGAAATGTTTTCCACATGTCCTCTTGTCAACTCCATCCGCTGTTCGACTCATGAAACTTGAAGCATTCGTCTGTATACCCACATCTCAACGCCTGAATTCTTCTTTCTGTCGATTCTGATATAGCCCAAGCCTTTACTCCATTTAATATGGATAGTACATAAATAATTCCTATTTTGAGTTTAAAGCTAAATATATGACAGCATGTCAGCAGTTTCATATTTGTGGATATGGCTCATATTTTTATTTCTTAAGAATGGTTCCAGTTATCAACTATTGTGCATTCTATAGACATGTGAACAGAATGTTACTTTTACTGATGATCTATATTTTGATTTGAATGTTTGGGTTTTGAGAGCCGATTTTCTATCCGTTCTGTTGCCCCCTGTATAGATTGCTGATTACCCAGATATCTTTTCCGTCAATTCCCGTGTTCTCTAAAACCTGTATCATCTTCCCATCCCATGCAATCATTTTTCGTTGTATTAGCATGAGCACTTGCAAACCAAGGAGCGAAAAACGCAATTCCATGTACCCTTGAAATATATTATTACTTATTTTTACAAGCACTTAAAACGAAGTCTTAGATTTTTGTTAATAAATGTGCTTCTATATTTGAATTTATTGATATCTAAGCCTACCATT
This sequence comes from Pissodes strobi, assembly GCA_016904865.1. Classification (NCBI taxonomy): domain Eukaryota; kingdom Metazoa; phylum Arthropoda; class Insecta; order Coleoptera; family Curculionidae; genus Pissodes; species Pissodes strobi. Next base: position 175,016 of record MU184235.1, read on the forward strand.
AATTATAAATAATAAGAATTTTGCAGCTAAACGTTTTGTTGTTATATGTTCGGTGCTGCGTATTGAATATTGTGTGAGATTATTCTTATGCTTATCTTTATTTTTCCACTATAAAGACCAAACATTTGCTATCACTGGAAAATTGACATTATTTTTTATGCTAATTGTAGTGAAAAATCGTATCAGCTGTTTTCTCACAATTGCAACCACTTCTCCGAAGAGATAGCCCAATTTCTCTGTGGTGTCAGCATTCCAAAGTATATCCTCGACCTGCCAAACGAAGTCTTAAGTGCTAATCTTGGAGCAGGTATCACTGCACTCGTTGGCCAACTTGAAAAAAGTGCAAGACCGATCGAAGAGGAAGAACAACGTTTTTCTCGAGAAAATTCTCCAGATCTTTCAAAGGAAATAGAGGAAGCCAGGTCAGATCATAAGATTAATGGTGTGGAAAAAGGCGAGCAACGTAATTAATGTCGCTTTAGAGTGTGTAATACCAATTGAGCATTAGGCTAATTATTTGCTTTTTTAATAACCCTCAGTATTGTGATGTCCGAAAAGTTCGTCTTATCCAAAAGATTTAAAAATATTGTTTGCCTAATTTAAAACAAGCTTGCAGTAATTTTATAATTAGGTATTCTCAGGGAGAATTATTACTAACATTGTGCATGCCCAGCTTAACTTGACTGTGAAACTGTACCGATATAAAGTTACTGCTCACATATATTTTGAAATCGCTAATAAATAAACTGTATTAGAATAATTACATTCACCTAATATGTCTGTATTTTTTTATGGAAAATTATCATTGATAATCATTTTGAGCTTTATATGTTTAATGGGAATTGGTAATGATTGTGCGAACAAATGGTGTGAAACCAAATGATATTACTATATCTTGAATGGGAAAATGTGTATGAAATACAAAGGTTTGACAATACTAAAATTAAATCGCACTTGAAAGCGATTTTAAATAGTTACTAACCGAGACATTGCATACTAAAAATCATAAGGAAGGCCTATTAATTTCTTGTAGCAATTGGTTGACCTTTGATCTTCTGTCTTGCCGAATAAAGAAGTTATGTTTGATATACGCATGGTGATTAATTTATTTAAATCCATGTGGCATAAGTGGGTCCATATCTTTGATGAGATTTATTGGGTACAGTAGCTGTGTACTAATATTATTTTATTGGATTATGCAAAAATTGTTCGTCTAAATTTCAATTACATAGTTATTTTGACAATATTGTTAAAGGGTGTATGAGATATCCTTATTTTGAAATAGTGTTTCCTCATCTGGAAAATATTTTCTTTTTAGGGGATTTTGTTGAGCATATTTAGTTAATCATTTGTCTGCACCAATTCGTTAAGCATTTTACATGGTCACCTGAGGAAATTAGATATATTTATTCTGCACAAGGCGATTGCATCAATCCATTTGCAAAATTTTCTGGATATTTAGTGTTTTCATTTATTTTAAATATATAAAATCTAAATTTATACATTACCAGGAATTAAATGAATATAATCAATCTTTGACGGCTATAGCTATTTTTCTCCCTGAATTACCTGTTTCTTCCGGAAAATGAAGCATGTATTATGAAATCAGGTTCATATGTTAGGAGTGTCACTTGTGCATATAGGCGATACATTACCCTTAATTTATCTATAAATGTAATAAACCAGATATGTTTATGGATATATTTATTTACCAATAATTTGACAAATATCATACATTATCGGACGAGATTGACAAATGTATTTTAATATTAATGTAGTACTGCGTATAAGAGTGTTAATTGTTTTATTTTAATTTAAAACTCGAATTTCGTTGTAGAAAAATTAAACAAAGACAGATTGAATAATCTAATTATTAATTGTACAATATTTTAGAAACGAGTTAACTGCGCGAGAGCTTTTTTTAAACACCACAATGATAAGAAACAATAGGTCTTTTAGGAACTTATCTGTTAACCAAAATGCATCATTGACAAATAAATTTAAAACTTTCACTTGACGATATTTTGTATTACTTAAACATCCCAAGTAGCATTTCATTGTCGTCCTACAACCCAAAGTCGGCATGATGTATAACTCGTGTTTTCATTAATTTAGGATTGGGAATATACGTTTGGGGAAGTCCGAGCCGACTTCAAGTAGCACTTGACTGATTACAATTAGGTACTGTTATTAGGTAGAAATCTACAATATATTTTGGCGTATAGTTTTATGTAGACATCAAATTTAACTAAATTCTAATTTCTCGTTAAAATAATATACACCAATATCAAATTTTAATTTGGGCCCGTTTGGTCTATGCAATCTGACGACTTTAGTAGACGTTAGTAGATGTGTAGCGCTGGTTTTGGACCAAAAAATTATATCTAAAATGATCACTAGTTCCCCCTACCTAACTTCATACCGCTAGTCCACCCACCTAACCTCACATTGCAAGTCCCCCTACCTATTTTCAAACCAATATCCCCCACCCTACCAATTTAACTCCGCACACTTCTTCATGTCTTAACTCCGCCCACTTTTCACTCTTATCCCCACCATTAACCTACTTTCGAATGAATAAAAACAGTCACACGATCTCAACGATTAATATTAATTGATCTCCGGTCAGAGTAACTACTAAAGATGTTTGAATGCAGTGATCGTAATAAGAAATTTACTGAAAAGAGAAGTGTGCATAGACATAAAAGAGAATCATGTTCTTTTCGGGGAAAGTTGCTGTCCGATTTTACAAGCGAATATTTCAAGTTTCTGCCATTGCAATGCCTAATAAACAATGTGCAACCTTATGAACTATTAAATATTTGGGGAAAGTTGCCAAGTGCATATAAAGCCAACTTTAACCTGCAAATAAAATTACCTTGCTTTATTCATTACAACAGACCTGATTGGCGCACTGAAATAGATGGCCCTCCAAGCTCCCAGAGTAATTGTGTTGCGCGTAAAACCCTTTCAATGTGTTAGCGAGATGTAATGAATAAGATGATACCTACCCTTAAGGATGCGGCCAGCACAACATGTGTGCTGCGACTTGCTCGTCGGCGTGGGAGTGGGTCAATTACTTACTTTTGACCAGGGCGCCATCAGTTTGAAGTATCCAAATCCGCAGATCCAAACAGGAAGATCCTCGGTCTTAAGAATCCATAAGGGCGATCCAAAATCGACGATTATCCGCTACGCAAGGGCGTTTTTAAAATCAACTACTATCAGCTACACTGGTTGGGTTGAGACGTTTCAGAGCAAATAAAAGGCGGTCACGTTCGTGCAGGTTTAAATTTATTGGCGTTCGTTATGTTAGACGACAACGTGTTGTCCTATTTCTTTCAATAAACAAAATGATATAAATATATAACAAAAGGTAAAATATCTCAATTGGAAACACTTAATAACTTGATATATGCTCACAAATATTGAACTAGATCATATCAGATGTAACAGTATGACGTAATAAATGATTACAGAAGATAAAAAAAACAATTCCAACTAATTAAAAATAAGCGCAATATGCATAAAATATATATCGTCACATCAATTAATAATTTAAAGTTATCAGGATAATACTCATTACTCTTAAATCCGTTGCGCGTGTACCATGGTATACGTGTCACAGTTGTACATGAATAAACCTTAAAATTTCAGTTTATGAGATACCGCTATGTAAATTACTATACTCAGTTATTTAGTCAATCAGAACAACAATGTTTATCATTTACCACAATATGAATTAAATTGTAAGAATGTTCAAATAAAGCATAAAAAAACTATGAGCATTAATTGGATCACACTAGTAAATATCGCAGTTATTTATCTACGCATTGGTAAGCTTTGCTTACACCTAATAAGTTCCAACAAAAATTATATCAATACTTCGCAGAAAGAAATAAAAACACGCAATTTACTACACGCTGGAAAATACTAATAACACGCCAACAACATTAAGTAAACAGATCACCATTATAACCTAAACTTATCTTAACTGATCTTCGCCGATGTCACCTACGGCCTTCTGCACGCGGACTTCAGCTATGCACCTTGGGACCATAAACTCTCAGTGGCAACTGAGGTAATCCCCATACCTCTATGGCTACAGTTGCTACCAATAAACCACAACCAATCGTACTGACTGGCAGCTCCTTGATTAGCTACTAAATCTCTCTTCAAGCAAAGCTCGCTCCAAACAAAAATAGCTTGCTCCAGATACACAACTCCAAGCAACAATAGCTCCAGCCAGAATAGCTCCTGGTAGAATTGGCTTCCAACAAAAACGACTCCCCGGAAAACTGGCTCCCGTACAAAAAAAAAAACCTGAAAGAGAACAAGCGCTAAGTATGCATTCACTTACTGCGCATCAAGCAGCTCCTCTTTCAGAACACTCCCAATTCAATGAGTATTTAAAAATAATAATGAGAGTATTTAAAAATAATAATATTAGTTGTCTTGCCAAAATGCGAAGGTTATCATGACCTTATCATCTCACCCTACAGGTGAAAGACATGAAATACTAAGAAACTGACCAATAATATAACCGCTGTTTGCTATTTCAAGAGTTCAGACCCCCAGGCAAGAACAAAGCATGTCCATTTATGTCATGAATATTAAATCTAAATTTACTAAGCTTATGTATGACTTTACAAGTTCCTATAAGCAAAACTCAATGTAGAAAGAAATTTATCAAATATTATATACAATTTTATACATTATTAAACCCTATTATACAATACGGGTGCCCATAAGACCAAGAAACAGCTATGAGTGTTCGACGACAATATAATACGAGAGGTATCATGAACTATCATTCAATACGCTTATTTTTCCCAGAATATTACTTCTTGTAATAATAATGAGTATAAATAAATCATGCTTTGCCCGTTCCAGGCCTAAATTATCTTTTGCTTGATGATATTGCATGATATACGTGCAAGAATTAATAAATTTTCAAAAGTAACACTCTCTTATAGCAATATTGTGCAGTATTTCAATCCCCTCTGAGACCCATTAAAAAAACTATAATGAAATTACTTCTACTCTGATAAAATAAATCCCCTCTGTACAGAAAATAAATGAGTATGTACAAAATATAAGATATGTATATTTATTTACCTAACTACGTAGGGTTTTTCGATGGTAATGACGAATTGGGGAGCAAACGCTCTCTTCTACAGACATTCCTCGAAGAAGGAAACGGCGTACTTTGTTCCAGAATACACTGCACGTGGCAAGTTACTAATCCAATCTTGACTTTAGGCAAAAACCAGCCCATCCACAGTCAAGCCATAAACTACAGCAACCTAGTAACTTGCGACTTAATACCCGAAATAAAGTAAAATCCCCGTGTAGGGCGAATTCAAAATTCTTAAACTTTTATCAGACATATATACGCACTACCTCCTAAAAAGGTTTGCGGAAGAAAGAGGACGATATCGAGCCAAAAACCAGCAACTAGCTCGTAAAATTCAATATTAAAAAGCTAGAAAAAAACTCGAACCATAAGCCCTTTCCACACTGTCCTGTAATCATATGCAAACTACAGCAGCCGATGTCGCCAAATTTACTAACATCTACAATATGCAATGAAACGTATCTAAGGCTGTATGATATTATACATTGCTGGCAGAACAAAGAAATCCAACGATGAATCCATCATAAACACTGACCAGACAACAGAAACCAATTCATTCCGAACGGCGGCCATTTACAACTCTAACACCAAATCTGTACGACGCATAAATCGGTGATCAATCGGAATCGGACTTAATCTAGACCCGTTTTTACCACTTACGTCTGGAGACTATCCCAGCAGCTGCCTAAATTCACTTTTCGCAGGCCCTTCGCTCGCTCCGCTCGCTACGGGGGCTCAAGAAAAGGATATTAACCAGGTGCTATCCCAAACTAACCCAAGACATACTCAAAATCAAGAAAAAAAACTGTTTAGAAATCTAACTTTAGAAAAAATAAAAAGAAACCGATGGGGTTTGAACTCGCGTTGCCGAAGTTAAGGCAAACCATGCAAACCTCTAGACCATCAGAGGCATACAAACGATTTGTTACATCACGAAGTACATGAAAACAGCTGAATGCTGAGAGTTATCGGATAGTCGCCAGACATAAATGTTTTTACCTTGCCGAAAACCATATATTTAATACTGCGAATCAGTTCGAGCGACGTTGTCAAGTTAGGGAACATACGCATTTAATAACATATCTTGACTGCGTATTTTTAACGCGAAAGCGAAAAACAGTCGTTTAATCAAAACTGACGATAGCACATCGATTAATTATGCATTTTCCTGTTGGCCTAAATCGCAACCACGTAAAAATTACAGGGCGACCACTTTGCCAATTAAACATCTGGCAACGTTCCAAGAATAACCTTTTCATGAAACATTTCGATATTACACTCGTCCGTAGGCAGCCAACAATAAATTTAAGGTATATTTACGCCGAAATAGGAAATTAGCATCGATAACATGTCAATGGAAATTAGTCGCAAGGTATTAAGGATGGCATCATTGACTTTATTCGACTTCTATCTGTGACATATTCGTGCTAAATTGTTATGTAACAATTGTGTATTATGGAATAAGACATTATCTAAGTTAAATACCAATAATTAAATATTCAAATACATTTTTAGGAAAAAAAATTTACAACTTTTATTTTTAATTAAACCTTCAAAACATGAATAATAAAGGACATACGTCTCCTGCTGAAAACTCTTAACTATATAGGTAGCAAAACAGACACAGGCATACAAACAGAAAAAAAAAACAGCGACACAGAGAGTAAATACAGCAAAACAGACAGACATGCGCTCAAAGTAACTACTGATGATGTTTCAATGCATGATTGTAATAAGTTCTTTACCAAATCTATATAGACATAAAATGCAATTATGTCCTTTTCGACCATCCTGTTATGATGTGCAGTTATCTGTTTATAAAGATGCAAAAAAGAGAAAAGCAGATGTTCAGCTAAGTGATCAACCAGTAAA